>JAJIBD010025002.1:0-235325 GCA_021461705.1 Cryptotis parvus | reverse complement strand
AATATGTGTACATATATATGTATACACACACAGGAACAGTTTGCACCTGCAAGGAATGATGAAATCAAGCAATTTTCTGAAATCTAATTGGATCTGGAAGATTGAGTGAAGTAAACCAGAAGAAGAAAGAAAAACACTGGATGAACTCACTTATCTGTAAATCCAAAATGCCAAATGAGGAAATGTACTGTTGTGAAAGACAGATGTCCAGATCACCCTGACCCCAGTGTTTGAAGAAGAAAAGGACAGAAGGAAAGTAATCTAGGGAGGAAGAAGAAAACTGGAGGTCACTGGTGAACAGACATCAGGACTTCAGTTGAACTGTTGATATGGGTGAGTGGTACAGCCATATACCCAAAACACAGACTCGACGACATTGAAACTATGAGATCTAAGCTGCAACCACTGGAATTTTGCAAATGTGCCTGACAAGATGAAGGCGGGGACATGTTGGGGGGTTGAGGTGGGAAGGGTGAATGGGAACAATGGTGAAGAGAAGTTGATACTGGTGGTGGGGCTGGTGTTGAACTATTGTATACCTAAAACTAAACTACCAATAACAGTGTAAATGACAGTTTTTAATAAAAAAAATAAAAATAAAAAGGTCATTGTGTCCTTCAATTTAAATAAATGATTAAAAATCTTATGGCAGTAAAAAACAAAATATACTTCACCGGTATAAAAACAAATATAGTCTTTGTAGGAACTGTCATTATATAGAGTCATTACTGTTGCATTCATTATTTTACTTGGAAAAAAATTTAAATTACAACCTTCCTGTGGGTGCATGAAAATTTTGTGGTCTCTGATGACCATTAAGTCGGCACTGCTGTATGAATCAATGAACAGACTGAACCACTTGGAGTGCCACAATCATAGTGCAGGTTGTGGCTCTTGTGTCAGAAAGTCCACAGCTTGCCTTACGTTTACTTTTCCTTTACCTCAGGATGAACCAAAAAATAAATAAATAACTCCCAGTTTTAGACAAAGAATCATGCGCCACATTAGCTGCCACCACCTGCAAGTGTGTGGGCCATAAATCCAACCCCTCCTGCCAAGGCACCGGTGCGTGCTGTCAGAACCATACATAAAACATGCCCTTCGGCACTGCGCCTCCGGCCCTCTTGATTTACTTCTATATAGTCTTCAAGTTAAATACCAACAGAAGCACCTGAAAATATATTCTCTTGCAGCTCTCTGTCTGAAAACTGCATTGCCCAAGTAATGTCCGCTCGTTCATCACTGACTTTCCAATACCTGAGTGTCATTTTCAGAAATACATCCCTCCAGCCATGCCCCCAGAAAAATGCACAGATCTAGAGAAATGGAAGCAGATTTCCAGATGGAAGGTCCAGGCATTCAAAAAAAAGGCAGCATGTTTCAAAAAAAGAGACTAAGCCATTCAAACAGTTGGTTCCCTCCTTTATTGAAACTTTTTTACTGGCTTCCCTTAATGTAATATTTGACACAATCTTCCCTTTAGGCATATCTCCTAGCAATAGAAACAGTGATAACAAATTGGATAAATAAATCCGTATTAAATAGTTCTCCCTAGAAACCATTAGGAAGTGCCCATGTTTATGCAGGATTCCAATTACTTTCTGTGGAGGCTCCAGGAACATAGAATTCTAGTCAGTGCAACCCACTGGGACCTAGAGATGCGGAAGAGAAAGCAATCCTCATGAGAAGTGTATCAGGATAAAACTAGGAGTGGTGTGGGGGTGGGGAGGAAAGCGCAGTTTCATACAACCCAAATCAGTTTACAAACTGATTTGGATTTGTATAACAGCAATTAGCAAGGTTACATCTAAGAGTGCCTGAGTTCTCAACTACAAAATGGAAATAGTGTCCATTGTGGAGTGAACATTTAATCTTCAACCTTTTTTCTAAAAGGATTTTGATTTTGTTCCAGTAACTACCTACCCAACATCAGCGCCAGACAGCCACATGCAGCCTTACACTCTGAAGATGCTCTTCTGTCACCATCTTGATATTTGATTTTATCATTTCAGCTTTGACTTTGGGATTAAAAAGTGGATGGGTAAGAGGTAGTTGGGACATGCACTACTAGATCACTAGATCACTAGACATCCCATTGTTCATCAATTTCCTTGAGTAGGCGCCAGTAACATTTCCATTTGACCCTATCACGTGCCAGTGTAGCCCAATGACATCTGCTTGCTTCAGGAATACGAAGAGCCTCAAACTGTTCATTCAGGCTCTTGATGAAGAAGTCTGACCATCTTGTAGGTGGGCGGCCACGTGATCTTTTGGCGCCCCATGGGATCCAGTCGGTAACGGCTCTAGCCCAGCGGTTGTCTCCAAATCGGATTACATGATTTTCCATGCCTTGGCAAACGAGACAGCATCCCTGATTCTGGAACGGCGGCGGAGGTGGAAACTCTGGATTCCTTCTTTCACTTGAGTAAGGCGTGATATTCCAAGCATAGCTCTTTCGATTCCTGTTTGGGACAACCCAAATAGTGTTCTCTCTCCTGCTTTCGTAGGGCCCAGGTCTCTTGGGGGGGGTGGTGCTGAAGAGTTTCGGTGAAATGTTATCACCCTGCCAAACCAGTACAAACAGTAAAAACAATGGTGATAATATAATATTAAAAATATAAATTAATAAAAACTGGCTCTGCCATGGTTTGGTAGTATATCCTGGGAAAATTATTTTATCTCTTTGTAAAATGGAAGCAAAATGAAGGTATAACAGTGCCTATTTTACCCTTTACTGTGAAGATAATGAGGTCATTCAGTGACAGTCACATGATAAGAGTTCCATGGGTTTTGGTTATTTTTTTAATCATCTTGTGGTGCTCCTTAAGGAGGAGTTCCTATATTCTACAGGATGTGATTAGTTGTTTCAACCCCCTTTAGTTCAACACCATGGTTTACAAAGTTGTCAATGAAGCATTTGTTTCAGACATTAAATATTTCAACTCCACTCCCCATCATTGTGACTTTTCCTCCACCATTGTCATTTCTCCAACACCCCTTATGCTTGCCCCCATAGCAGTCCCAAAATAAATTTTATATTACTTGTTACCATTAAATGGTTAATAAATAATGAAGCTATCCAAAAATACTTCAGTAAAAGAAAATTTGTGAAAATTGTTTTATCTCACCATGGAAACAGTAAGTCCTTGTCTGAGGCTTTACTAAGCTGTTGTTGCTAGTTGAAGTTGAGCTCTTTGTGTTAATGTTTTTATTGATCTAGCTTAGCTGGATTCTGTATTACATTCCCACCCAATCTGGATGTGCTGCTACTGGGATGTTAGTATTGAAGAATATGGAGATGTTGTGCCGCTGTGAGTGGGTTGTTTCAACTTTTATTCCAACAGACTCTAATGCCACTCTCAGGATTGTCTGACTTTTTTAGTACAAACCATTTTGAATTGAGGTAGCAGTAATGATCCAGTGGCTCTGGAGGACATTAGAAAAAAAAGAAAGCAACTCCAGAAACTAGACAGCAATGATGCAGCTTGATTGCTTTGGTGGGGTCACTGGTGAAGAACCTTGTGACAAGCATGATTCAAGATACTCTAGTGACCTTAACCACCTAATAAGACCGCAACTCACGATGCTATAAAAGCCTCCTCAAATTTGAAATGAAAATCTTTAAAAAAAACCATCCAAATGAAAAGAGGGCATACAAAGTTCTCTAATCAAGAGCTCAGGGCAGAGAAATTTAAGAATAAAACCTACTGGCGGGCTGGAGCCCCATCCATGGTGAGGAGATTGGAGAGGCTCAAACCTTTCCACTCAGATAATTATACAAAAGCAAACTATAATGATTTTTCATGGAGTGGTTTCCATACACTCACTTTAAAAAACAAATGTTTGCTAATCAAATGCAAACTAAATGTGAGCTTTATACATGATTCTTAAGGTCTCCTTTCAGGGAATGTTATTAAAATGTTCTTTGATGATGTTAATTATTTAGTAATCATTGATGGTATCCTGAAACGATAAGCATGAGCCAATATCAGATTCCAACTCAACTGGATTTTCCTAAGGACGAAGTTTCTTGACAGTTTCCAGCACTGCTGTCAGTTACAGAAGGGGGTACCAGTCTTTTATGGTACAGATACAGGATGAAATAATTTAAAGTTGAGTCACATAAACTGTGCAACGTAAATTAAAGGAGCATATCGAAATAAGTGAATCATCTTATAATCAAAGTCAATTTAACTACCTTTTTGTTTATAACTCATTCATTTAAAAATGTGTTACTGTATAAAAACACAGAAGTCGTTAATTAAAATTCTTATAATCAAATTAGGCTCTATGTTCTGGAACCTTTAAAAAAAGATAATGTATAGAAGTTGCCATGGAAACCCACCAAATTGTAATTCTTTTCTTTTTCCTCAGGGGAAAACTGAATGCAGTTCCCAGTAACATATCTATGCTTCCCACGTTTGGAAAAATCACTGGGACCAGCATATTGGGGGGTGCAAAGGGTAACCATCACCCTGGGAGTATCATCTTCATTATCATGATGTTTCCCCACCTGGTAAGTATTCAAGTCGCAATTGTTTGTTTGAAGGCCACACTGAGCATAGCTTGTAGGAAGGTCATTTTCTTCAGTGCTCACAAAATTTGAACAAAATTTGAACCTGAGATTTCTGCATGCAAAGCATGCACTCCAGTCTGTTTAACAGTCTTCCTCGTCCACAAGTTATAATTATTTACCCTCCTAGGCAATAGACTAAAAATGAAGAAAAAGATGGCAATTTGGGAGAGAATCAGATTAATGTGGACATATGTCTCCTGAAATTTTGTTCATCAGCTATTTACCATGGGGGGTAAAAATGGTACCCCATTTACCCCACATGGTAAATCTCTTCACTTGTATCACTTGTCTTCCCGTTGTTCATTGATTTGCTCGAGCGGGCACCAGTAACATCTCCATACATGCTGTTGCAAAAAGAGTGTACCTCAGTGGCATCTGCTTGCTCCAGGAACAGGAAAAGCCTCAAACCATTCTTTCAGGCCATGGGAATGAGGTCCATAGTTGTTACTGGTTTTTTGGCATATCAAATAAAACACAGGTAGCTTGCCAGACTCTGCTGCATAGATGGTACACTTTCAGTACAAGGCTCTCATCTCGATCATTTACTGATGACACTCAAAGGGGAAAGATCAGATTTTCTCTTGGGTGGAGCTCTGAGGAGCTGTGGAGACAGGATGTTGAAAATGACTGAACTCATGGTGTGGGTGTTGGTCTGGCTTCCTGCTAGGCTCACTGGGTTGACGGGTCACAACTAGAACTGTGTGACCTGTCTAGTACTGTATACAGTGTATAAATGTGAAAGATCCTGGGAAGGACCTGATCATAACCTCTATATTATCTAAGACTGTGACGTGACTGCACAGTGGCCACACGCGACGGAGCTGTGGGTCTGGCATGTCTCTCTTCAGGGGTAGCTGGCGTGGGGGTGGAGGAAAGGGAGGAGGAGCCCAAATCCCCTGCTCCAAGTTCGGCCAGCGTGGTCCCTCCCACACACATCTGAGCAAAAATCCTTGGAGCGATGTTGGACTTGGCCAGGGGCTGGCTGAGCCCCTTACCAAACACCCTAGGTCAGCTCCATGGGTTGCTTCCACGTGGGGCCGAGTGACACAGCTGTGGGTCTGGAGTGGTTGGGTCTGGATCTTTTCTCAGAAGAGATGTGGGGGTAAAGCACATATACATACACAAACACACACACACACATATATTAAGAAGGCATCAAAAGAATTCATTTTCAGAGCACCCTAAAATTCTACTTCCACTTACAGCAGATTCTCAGCAGAGTAGGAAATGGAAAGAGAATGCAGAGAGATGGATGACACTGCCACAAACAGAAGAACTTGCAAGGAGAAAGTGAAATTGTTGCTTCTGAATGGTAGGAAGCAGGTGCTTCCCCAGGGAAGGATTCTGTCTCAGGCTTAGATCAGAACGACCCGCTACTCAGGTTTCAGGCCAACTGCCATCTGGCAGCCATGCAGAAAGCACAGGAACTAAGCTCAGCCAATATGTCCCTTCCCAAAGCCTCTGCAAAATTGGAACTGGACTTAATGGGACAATGGTCCATAAAGGCAGTATCAAGTCTGAACTCACCCCTTACCTTCCATCACTGTTGTTAAGCAAGGTACCAATAATGAAAACTCCTCATTTTGTTTTGTCAAGTTTTGAGGCCACACCAAGACATCCTCATGGGCTGCTCCTAGTGGTTCGATATGTTTCTGTGCTGTCAAAACTGCTGTAGTCATTTTGTGTGATTTATTTTCACTTTCTCCTACATAATTCAAAGTTCACTGAACCAGGGTTCTCTACCAGTCTTCTGCACCCTCACACCATTTTCAATTTCTGTTTTAAATACTTGTACAAAAACTGGCTGTGAATTATAAAATCTTATGGGCTGGAGCATTGTCTCTTGTGGTCAGAGAATGTGAACTCCCCACAATAAAATCTCAGGACATTATTAATGGCAGGGAGCTAAATGGTTGAGCTTTAAAAAATTCCAAAAGGTTAAGGAACAATGGAATTAACCATCAAAAGATCAACTTCTATCCTTGCCTGGGAACCTGAGGAAAGGGGGATTGTGGAAAGACTCCCATGCAAAGTCAGTGATGATTAGAATTGGGACAAGTGTGGGGGCCAGGGAAGCATTGCTTTACAGATGATGTGAATGTAATGGATGTGTCTAGAATGCAGTTACAGAAACACATTAGCAAATAAAGTAAATAATTTCATAATTACCAAGGCAAATCCAGATTTTACTGGGGTTATGCTGGAGACAGTTTCATTTATTAGGATTAATTGACAAGAGGAATGTGATCAACTCCCTAACTTTGCATGGGGAGTTATTTCTGAAATGGCTCATGACGGTTGGGAGGGACTCTGATAAAGCTAATGGCCACACTTGAACCAGAGTTCGGAACAGTCCACTTCTCATCACCAACCAGCAGCAATGGCTAATAAGCCACAGTAGTACTGAAAGCTGTGATGCTGTAGTAATGGCATTTGTCAGCTGCTACAAGGTGGTGAGAAAATGTGCAGTGCGACATCTTTGCAGGAAATGAATCATTTTCGAGGTTGGCTTGCATAGAATGACAACCAAGTCCCTGTGATCACATTCACCAAAGGGAAAATCCTGATTGAAATGAGAGGTGATGGTTCTGCAAGATTGTGAATGTATCAATATCCCCAAATTTTATGCCTCAAAATGGCTAAAATGGTAAACTTCATGTGCATTTTATCAAAGTATAAAAACTATCACGCTATTTTTAAAATGAAGAGTGAATATAGGAATATATGCTATGTATAACTAATGCAGAACATTATATATAAATATCTGAAATATTATTTATGACATAATAAACACAATATGTACATATCTCACTTATTTTATAATTATAGTACAATTAATTTTTACATACATATGTGTGTATGCATAAATACATATATACTCTATAGAGTAGGTGTGTATATAAACATATATATATCTATGGAGAGAGAGCAGAAGGAGGAGGAGGAGGAAAGGAGGAGGAGGAGGAGGGAGATGGGAATGAGTTGCACAGGGTGTGGTGAAAATTCTAGTCAGACAAGAATGGGATGAATCTGTTTCCATGGGCCATGGGGGTTGTTTGCCTTAGTACGGGGACACTCTTTCTACTTTTCAGGGATCTCAGAGGGAATCTGAAGAGTGGAAGATGTTCCCTCACTGGCTCTGGCAGAGGAAATAGAATAGCTCAGACATATCCAGTAGAACATTCATACTCAGGCCTCTTTCAAGTCTTGAAGGAGGGACCCAAAGGCAAAGCCAGTTGTAGTGGTAGGGGACACAAGGTGTGTGGCTCGGCAGTTCCTCAGGGCAGTATTCCAGAGTGCACGTGAAGGGACTCTGCCTTGTCTTGGTTCTGTGTCTATCTTGGTTTTGGGTCTCATTGTAGTTCATCTTAGTTTGTGTGTCTGTCTCTTCTAATTTCTGCCCATTTTCCAGTTTCTCCATCTCTCCTGTTAATTCTGCAATAAAATCCTGGTAAATTATTTTTCTACTTTAATTGCCTTATAAATTTCTGTAGTTTGAAAAGAGTAATTATAGTATAAAGAGAAAAGATTATATTTTCCTCATAGTGCTGAGAAATACCTGAAGTCAATATGGGAATTAAAATATTTTGAACAAGGGAATTTTTTCCCCAAAAGCTTTAATTCAGCTCTATGGAGCTATGATTGACTTATAAAATTGTAAGAGATGCAAATTGAATATTCTGGTGATTTGATATACATAGTGAAAGAATTTCCCCATTAGTTAATTAACACATCCATCACCTCCTATGTTTCTTCTTTTCTTGGGGGAGTAAGAACACTTAAGTTCTCTCAGCAAATTTCAATGACCCAAGACAGTGTTAGCAACTAGAGTCATTATGTTTTACATCAGATCTTTATTCATCTTATACCTGTTTGTATCCTTTTAACAACATTTTCTTATTTCCCCATCCTCAGTCCTGGTAGTCACTTTTCTACTGTTTCTCAGAGTCTGACTTGAAAAAAAAATTAGATTTATATAGAAGTGATATCATGCAGTATTTTTTTTCATCTAACTCATTTCCTTTAACATAGTGCCCCAGGTCCATTCATTTTGTTGCAAAGAAGAATAAAATTTCAGTATGTGTGCATTTATACATTGTATCTTATTATAAATAAGCACCACATCTTCTTTGTACATTCATCCATGGACAGAACTACTTTCTATAAATAGCTTATTTCTTATCTTGGCTAATATGAATAATGCTGCAATGAACATATCAAAGATATCTCTTCAATTTTCTCTTTTCATTTTCTTTAGTAGCATACCCAGAAATGAGATTGCGGTATCAAATAGTAATTCAATTTTTAACTTTTAGGGGAACATCCCTACTTATTTCCATAGTTGCTATACCACTTTGCATTTCTAGCTGTATGAAATTATTCACTTTACTAAACATGCAAGCTAACAATTGTCTTTTGATAACAACTATTCTACTATATCTGAGATAATATCATATTGTGGTTTTCTCTAATGATTAGTGGCATTTAAAAAAATGTATCTGTTGGTTATTTGTTGACTCCCTTGGACATGAATTGTGGGGAAGTCTATTCAATTCTTCTGCCCATCTTTAAATCACTTGGCTGTTTGCTTCTGGGTTAAATGCTTCTTGTATATTTTAATATTAATCAGGTAATTTTTTACAA
The DNA here is from genome assembly GCA_021461705.1 of Cryptotis parvus. Classification (NCBI taxonomy): domain Eukaryota; kingdom Metazoa; phylum Chordata; class Mammalia; order Eulipotyphla; family Soricidae; genus Cryptotis; species Cryptotis parvus. The sequence continues at coordinate 226,105 of JAJIBD010025002.1, read as the reverse complement.
ATATTTATCTCATTAGGTTGCTTACCATTTTGTTGATAGTTTAAAGTGAGAAAAATAACAAACGTTAGACATAAATCTTATACTTTTGCTATAAAACTTTTGAACTCTATATTTTCAGGTAAGCAGGGGTAGGGAACTATTAAAGATTTTCTATTCTTTGTCACACAAATTCCTGGAAGATCAGAAGGACTATTTTATGTGTTTTTTTTCTTATTATTGGTGCTTCAAAGGTTATAGTATGAAGACCCAAAGACTATGTGCTTTTCGTGAAAGCCTTATTGATGAGGGTATGAATGGGGGACATTGCTTCAGCCAAGTCTGGGCTGCTTCTTCCAGCGAGGCAAATGAGCCTGGACTGACTAGGACCTAGAAGCAGGGTTGAACCACAGAGACCAGTGCTGAGAAACGGTTCACAGCCACTCTGAAAGGTTGGACAAACACAAGCTCTGTTCTTCCCTGATTTAAGAACCTTGATATATCAGTTCTGGGGGAAAGGTGAGGATCTTGAAGTACAAAATTTAAATGTCAACAATAGTGGCTTGGGACACTGGCTGGCCAAAATGCTGCTTCCATGACTTGCTCTCCATTTCCGTTCCTTTGACCCTGAAGATTGGTCAAACATGGATTATTCACCAAAGCTCATCAACTCATTGAGATAATTTTTGAACAAACTCCATTGCCTGAGTGGAGGATGCAGCCAGTATTCCAGAAAGTTCTAAAAGAATCACTTTTCTCTGAAAGCACAGGCATTCAGTGCCACTGTCCACAAACATGCACACCCCCACCCAACCCTACCAATTTGGCTAAGTTCCTACTTGGGGAGGGCAGTTAGCCAGGGCAATATGTGACGGCAGTTCTTCAGGATGATCAGCTTCAAGGACTCAGATTTGCTTCCAGGGGCCGGAGCGATAGCAAAAGCGGGTAGGGCGTTTGCCTTGCACACGGCCGACCCGATTCAATCACCGGCATCCCATATGGTCCCCCGAGTACCGGCAGGAGTAATTTCTGAGTGCAGAGCCAGGAGTAACCCCTGAGCATTGCTGGATGTGACCCAAAAAGCAAAAAATCTCACAAAACAAAAAACAGATTTGCTTCTGGCTTCATCTTCCTCCACATCCAGGCAGTTTCTAGTGCACCAGGTACACCTTGATGATAATGGTACACCAGGTCCATCCTGGTGCTGCCTCTGTTGTGAACAGGTCACCTCATCACACTCCAGTGGGTGCATGTATTTGGGATACTCTGACAACTAGGGAAAACAGCACAGGAGCATGCTGAAAGGTACAAAGCTTTTTGTACTCCTTGTACACTTTCCGTCTGATGTGAGTGCTAATGCTGGCTGGGGCAAGCTCTGGAGAATAAAGGTCTCAACAAAGGCTGGTTCAATGAAGGTTCAGTGAACAATACTAAGTAAATGAGGCTTTGCTTCATTCTAAACAACTCTCATTTCTTTCTAGAGAGAATAGCTGCAAGTTAAGAACATTAAGGACTTAGAGATGAGTTAGTGACTCTGAGAAGTTTGAAATGGGTATCTAGGTAGGAATCATACTAACTCTGGGTAACAAAGGTGAGTGACCATTGCTTTCAACAAGACATGATGAGTAGTTGGAGTTTGGATTTAATTGCATTGCTTTGTTATGCCTCTGCTTGATTATTTTACTTGTGAAATAATGTAAGCTGTTGGAGAAAAAAAGGGAAAAGACAACTTTACTGTGAAACAGGCTGCTGCTAAGAAAGTTTTGATAACACAGAGAAACAGCTGTTAAGAAGATAGGCAGTGAAGTTTGACCAAAGTAAAACAGATATGACTGACAAGTCAATTCAGCTTCTTTCCACCGTCTTTTGTTGAAATGTCACTCTCTAGTTCTTGCTTACAGATTTTTCAGAAAGAAAATTTGCAATAAAAGGCTGCATGAACGTCTATATAGGTGTGTTGGTGTTACTCGGTATTCTTGTGAGATTTTAAGTCCTTTTGAAAAACTGAATAAAACATGGACAGGTGATTCCCCGTTTTAAGTCATTGTCATCCTAGAAAAGAAGACAGCAATAGCAAATAAGCGAATTCCTGGGTAAAGCAGAGAGAAAGGAGTCAAGGTTTTGATCTAAGTTGGTCATTTTCAAACCCTCAGGTACATGAAAGCAAAGCAAATGAAACAGAAACCATCATGCCCCCTTCCTGACCCCCTTAGCTCCCTAAGGTAGCTAGGCAGCTCTTGGTGGGGCTGACCTCAGGGTGCGAGAGTGAGGTGAACTAATCCCCCTTTGAAGTGCCTTGTCATTTCCCCCTTTTATGACCTTGGGTAAATGACATCAGCACCCTGAGCAGAGGCTGCCTTCCCAACTATAAAAATGGCTATTATGTCTATCGATCATGCAGAGGTGCCAAGATCCTTAATTTATTAGTTAATGTTTGTGTTACACTCTGTGGCTCCTAGATAAAGGGTACTATAGAAATGCAAAGCAGCCATATATTATCTAAACATCTGCCTCCTGAAATAGCTCTCTAGGAAGTGTTCATTGCTCCAGCACAAATGATTTCTCCAAAAATGGATAATTTTGTCCAGCTCTCTCTGAGTTTATGAATTGTTTCCTTTTCCATCCCTACCCTGATTCTCAGTACAGAGTACACTTGCATGGCTGTGCTGTCCATCTTGTCTTGGGAATGGTCACTGCAGATGCCATTGTGTGTGTGTGTGTGTGTGTGTGTGTGTGTATGCATGCGTGTGAGTCGGACTACAATTTTTTACAGTTTTCCCCATAGCTACCCTTGTATTTGTCACTCCAAAAAGTTGTTTTAATTTGGTTTTTATTCTGATGCTTAATTTTATGCCTGGGCATATTACACCAAACCCATGGGGTTGGCTTTTTTAAAATTCAGCGGCAAAACCAAGAGACATCTCTTGAACTGTTCTTGAAAATTGAAGAAGAAAATGCAAAACCAAAATTGATATGCTAAAGTCTCAACCTGTTTTGATGAGATAAATTAAGTACTGAGTTGATAAAGATTATATTGGTGATTATTTCTGTTAATATTAATACCATCCATAATTTTGTTAACGCTGTACGAGTACCCTACGAGCAAACAAGTATTCACCTCTATAGAAATTCTGTAGTTCCAAAACGTATATGTATACTTACGAAATTTACTTTACAAAAACAACTATAGAGGGAATGAGTAATAAACAAATAAACATACTTAATTCAAAAGGTATTTTCCTTCTATTAGCTTTACTTGCATTTTAAGTCTGAAATTGCTTTTATTTATTGTCAATTATTCTCCAGCCTTACTGCTTTTGGTTATGGAAGTAAATTATAATGCAATCAGATTGCAAATATTAATCAGGTACAGTAAGATAATAGACACAGAGACAACTAGATTAGGATTCTCAAGAGAAAGGGGCATACAGAATTCTTAGGGGAGACATGTATCAGCCAAGGGAGAGAGCATAGTTCCCCTCTATATAAGAATTTGAGAACCATGACTTGAGTCATAGTCTAGTGGGGAAGGCATTTGCCTTGCATGCAGCCAACCCGGGTTCTATCCCTGGCATCCCATATGGTCCCTGAGCCTGCCAAGATAATTTCTGAGAGCAGAGGCAGGAGTAAGCCCTGAGCATGTCCGGGTGTAAGCCCCAAAAAAAAAAAAAGAATCTGAGCAGTCTAGTGCCCTTTAGACTTGGGAAGAACATTTCAGAAGAAACACTCACCAAATACTTCAGCTTAAATTAACCTATCCTTGAAATTGTTGGTTTCCATAAGGGTGGAAGTCCACTGAAAGATATTATTATTAAAGTACTGACAAATTCAATCCAAAATATACTGAAAAACTTGAATATCTGATATATGATGCACAGAGTAAGAAAGCCAAATGTTCTAAGAAAGAGTATTCCCATTGTTTAGAAAAATTAACTTAGGAGCTAGTAAATTTGCTACACTTAATTGGGTACAATCACTAGGTTTGTATTTTCATTGATAGCTAGGCTAAGATTGTCCTTGAAGTTACCTGATTATCTGCCAAAATTCTGCAAGTGGCACATTGGTTACTATTTTCATTCCTTGTATTCAAGCACACCAGTTCAACTTCTTGCATCTCCTTTGGCTGATGCTTTTGGAAGTGAGCACAGGAAGGGAGAGGCATGCAAACCCAGTAATTCAGTGGAACTGAGGGCACCCAAGAAAAAGCACAACTGCACACTCTGGCTGATGAGAACAGCAGTCCCATTAAACGTGTCCATCTTCTCCTAGGAAAAGTATTTTGGAAAAGAGAATCCTGACTCATCACCCCCACCCCACCCCCAAAGCACAAAGGCATATACTAAAAAATGTGGCATTTCAGAGGTTCCCATTTGTTCTGCTTTATTTCAGAAAATAAAACCACTCAGCATTCTCTTAGAAATGAACATCAAACAAAGAGAAAGGGACGCCCCTTTTCCCCGCCCCTCAGCACACTCTCAATTGTACCTGAGGTTATTGCTGCCCCCCCCCCGGACAGTTCCAAGGTTGTCCAGTGGGGTAAAACCACTCATTTTGTGAAATACTGTTCCAGATACCCTCTGTTGTCTGGGTGGTGAGCAGTATGTGTCAGAGGGAGCGTTATTGAGGGTGTGGACACAATGATCTGTCCAGGAGATCCTCTCTGCTGAGAGAGACTACCTTTTTGGATGATTGGTAAGGAACAGTGGGTTTGGAGAGCTAGATATTTGGGATCTTAGTGGTCCGACAGTTGGGTCTGTAGGTTCTAAGCGCAAAAGTGACTGAGCCACCAACCAAAACTCAATGAAACTGGGAGTCTCTTCTGATTGAAACTGCAGAATCTGGGTCACCCTTTTTGTGTCACACACCATGGTGCCTGCAGAGGGCATCCCCTGGGGCAAATAAATCCTGGTCATCTCCAGAGGACTCTTCAAGCCTCATGAACATAAAGCAAAGCATTGCTGAATTGTCCGTTCAAAGGAGCATTACTAAATGCTAAGATGTGATGCTTTTTGTAAGAAAATATTTGCAATTAAAAGGAGAAAATAAAATATTGAACACTAATCTGTCAACGCTTGAGGAGCACTATCTGTGTTAATACTGTAGAATCGCATGCTGTTATCTCACCACAAAAAGTTATTTTATAATTGCAGCAAATAGCGAAAGAGAACAAGGCACAATTGTCCCTTTCCTTCTATGCCTCATAGACCCTTGGTGCTGCTGGTTTAACCTTCAAAGGTGACTAAGAAAGTCTAGTTCCTCTTCATAGGACTCTGAGAGACCACACATAAACCAGGAATTTTCAGAATCCTGAAAGACACCAGAATAATAAATAGCAGCTACATGGTTAAACCTAGCTACTACTTATGGCCAAAAATTTATAGAAAGCTTAACACTTATGACCCCCCCACTCTCCTCCCTCATTTAGAAAGCTATGCAAATGCGGTTTGCTCCTGCTAATAACTAGAAAGGTCCACATAAAATGAAACAAAGCAAACATTTTAATTATCTTAAAGGGGTTGAGGGCTGCTGCCCCCCCACACACATTAGCTATGTTGCTTATGGTGAACAGGGTGTGATAGTAGTGCTATGGCTTGACAGTTTCTTTCACCTAAGGGTGGCATTTATAGATTTTGGGCATATAAGAAGATCCTGAGATTTGGGTTTCTGGACAGAGAGCTACTAGCCTAGACTAATAACAATAAAGTTATAAGGTAGCAGATTAGTAGTGCTACATAATACCATGCTATGGCATCCGCCTGTATCATAAAAGTAAAAGGAGAATAGTGGCCAAGCCTGGAAGAAGGAAAGCTCGGAGAAGAGACATTATACAGAGGGTTATCAGGAGAGAAACAGTTTTCATTAACAAGGGTGTTTAAGGCTAAATATTAATCAAGAGTATTTAAATATGTGTTAATTTACTCAGTAAGCAAATTAAACTCCTTTAAACTTTTTGGTAAAGAATAGATAATAATAGTAATATATAAAATAGTGATATAGTAATATATAGAAATAATTGGGAGGAGGGGAGAGGAGAGGGGAGAGAGAGGTAGAGAGAGAGGAAGAGAGAGAAAGAGAGTGAGAGAGAGAATATGAAAATGCTGCCATAGAGGCAGGCTGGGGTTGGGGTAGTGGGAGGGACACTGGAGGCTGGAAATGTGCACTGGTGGAGGGATGGGGGTTGGAACATTGTATGATTGAAACCCTAGTACAAACAGCTCTGTAACTGTATCTCATGGCGAATCAATTAAAAAATAAAATAAAATTGTAAAGTTAAAAAAATAGTAATTTGTGTAAGTTGTATATTATCATAGTAATATATACTGGTCAAATATGAATTCCTTTACAACATATTGAAATAAGTTAGATTGTTAAAATGAAAAAGTAGTCTTTGAGATATTTAAAACTGTCTTTTGCTATCTTTATTACTTTAAGAAAAGAAAGAATTTCTTTTAGGAACAATCTGAATCTGTTTGGAAGACCAGAAATTGAATTAATGGGTTGCAAGTCAGAGCTGATACTAGGGGTATGATATACACAGGATGCTGCCAACATTAGTTTTCCATTAAGATATTTTATTTTCTTTGAACCTCAGCCTAAACAAGAATGTAGTCCAGGACTTGGTGTCTGCCTACAGTTCTATCCTATGTGGTTACAGTGCTAGAGACATTTCTGTACTGATTTGCCCTGATTAGTGGATTTTGATTCACTATCTTCTCGTTCATCATCTATTTGCTAGAGCGGGCCCCAGTAATATCTCCATATGTCCTGTCTCATGCTAGTAGAGCCCAAAGGCATCTGCTTGCTCCAGGAACATAAAGAGCCTCAAACCATTATATTAGGTCATGGGAATGGCCTAATATAAATGTTACTGGTATTTGGCATATCAAATACGACATGAGCAGCTTGCCAGGCTTGCCGTGCGGGTGGTATACTCTTGTAGTCACCTCTAAATAAAGTATTTTTTGATGAACTGCGCGGCCGATAGCTGCTAGTCTGGTCTGCTGGGTGGAGTTGTGACGAGAGGGAAGTCCGAGCGTGGAAAATGGCAGCCCCCATGGAGTAGGGGGTCGTCACAACTCCACCCAGCAGACCAGACTATCACAGCCCTGATCATCGACACCCACCCTGCAGCAGTTTTTTTTTCAATCCGGCCCAGGTATGCTGAACCAGAGACTCAGACATGGGGGCAGAGCTGCTACTTGCTCTCCCTGTGCCCAGTAGCTCATGAGGCGCACGGGAGGCATGCGGTTTCTAGCCCCGGACTGCCACCCCAGCAGAGCCACACAAGTGGATTTTGATTGGACTTAAATATCTGTACAAATGCACATCGATGTAAGACATTCTTAGAGATTTGACTGAAGGTCTTTTCTATTTCTCTTTCAAGTTTTTATTTTGGATTCAAGTGTATTAAGATTGAAGACGAGTTATAAACCAGTATTTAAAAAAAATTAGTATTTTCCCCAACCACAAAAATAATGCTGAAATAAATTACAACTTTTTCTTAAGCTTAGATTTTATGTAGTTACATTTATAAAATGCATAATATTGTTTTTTCTACTTAAAGATTTTGAAAAGTGTTGGACATTTGAATTCATAATTTAAAAGTCAAAGATTAATCCAATTCCTTAAAAATTATATCACGATCACGATCTTCCCGTATATCATCTATTTGCTAGAGCGGGCACCAGTAATATCTCCATATGTCCTGTCTCATGCCAGTAGAGCCAAGGGCAGCGGCTTGCTACAGGAACATAAAGAGCCTCAAACCATTATATTAGGTCATGGGAATGACAAACCATTATATTAGGTCATGGGAATGACCTAATATAATTGTTACTGGTATTTGGCATATCAAATACAACACAAGCAGCTTGCTAGGCTTGCCGTGCGGGGAGGCATCCAATTGTAGTCACCTCCAAATAAAGCATTTATTGATGAACCGCGCGAGCTGTGATGGGCTGGTCTGCTGGGTGGAGTTCTGACGAGAGGGAAGTCCAAATGTGGAAAATGGCGGTCCCGTGGATTGGGGGGGGTCGTCTGGCTTGTTGTGAGGCTCTGCTGGGGTGGTGGGCCAGGGCTAGAACCCACCATGCCTCCTGAGTGCCTGATGAACTGCTGGGCACAGAGAGAGCAAGGAGCAGCTCTGCCCCATGTCTGAGAATCTCTGGACTATATAAAAATTATATAGTTTCTTTAAAGATAGAAAGTAATTTCAATTGCTTAAATTTGTGGAGTCTTAATTAGCCCACTTTCAAGATTTCCTTTCTGTGAAACTGGGCAAAAGATCAAGAAATTTGCCCCCAGATTACATAGCAATTTATAATTTATATAATCTTTAGAAACATATAATTCAGTATTTCCCCCAATATGTTAGCTTCTGTTTTCCTAATGTCTCCATGCTAATTTATACAGTTTGTAAATTTTATACTCAAACCTTGACACCACTATATGGTGCCCTGAACACCTAGCAAGGAGTATACTCTGAGATGCACTGGGTCTAGCCCAGCTCTTCTCATCCCAAAATAAAGGACCTGTGTATCATATAAAATGAGGCAATTTGGGGGTATTTTTAATGGATGTGCAATGTGTCAGTGATTTGTTATTTTTTTTGCCATGAACATAGAATAGATTTTATTAATTTTGGAAATGTTTATTTTTCTGTTTTGGGGGCTCTCCCAAGTGTGCTCAGAGGGATCAGGGGTACTCCAGGTGATATCAGCTAACAAGCATGAAGAGGGATCCCAGGGAAGCACTGTTGTTCAGGCCCTGTATGTCCTACTAGGGCCATCTGGGTCTTGTTGAGGGTTTCCAGGGTCATGCCTTGCTGTCACCAAAAGGCACAAGGTGAAAAATACTACTTTCACTGATGATTAGGCATTTTTCATATGCCTTTGGCCATTCGAATTTCTTCCTTGTCAAAGTTTCATTTCTTCTCCCCATTTTTGAAGGGTTTGGCCATTTGGCTGTAGTCAATAGAGATGACCACAAGAGTATGCTACCTGCACGGCAGAGCCTGGCAAGCTACCCATGTCGTATTTGATATGCCAAATACCAGTAACAATTTTAGACCTCATTCCCATGACCTGATGGAATGGTTTGAGGCTCTTTATGTTCCTGGAGCAAGCAGGTGCCCTTGGGCTCTACTAGCATGAGACAGGACATATGGAGATGTTACTGGTGCCCACTTGAGCAAATCGATGATTAACGGGAAGACAGTGATACAGTGATACTCAAACATTCATTTCCTTCCATCCTTCCTTTAAAAAATTAACTGTCCTTGGTTTAGACTATTTTATTTTGTGGCTGTGGCATCTCCTTATGTTGTTAGGAATTTACTGCACTCACCACCAAAGTTGTAGTGCTATCACCCTCCAAAAAGACCCAACTCCTGTGTCTTTTCTCTCAAAAAACAACTACAGTTTTCCTCAAATCCAGTTTTTATCTTGTTCATGCATTTGCTTTAATTGTATTCTACACATTAGTTAACAATCCAGTAATTGTCCATTATGTTTTCATTTACTGTATTTTCCATAATCACCTCATTATATTCATTATGTCCTAAAGACACATGTCACCAGTTTAAAGGACAAAATAGTATTCCATGGAGTGTGTACCACCACTTCTTTATCCAGTTATCTATTGATAGACTTTTGGACTATTCTGAACAATGTTACTGTGAACACAGTGGTGCAAATATCTGTTGGAATTAGTGTTTTCATATTATTCAGATAAATGCCTAGGAGTGGTATTGTTGGATCATATATTTCCATTTTTAAAGAATCTCCATGATGTTTTCTACAGAGGTTGCATCAATTTCCACTGTCACCAACAGTGAACCAAAGTTCTTTCCCCATTCCTTCACTAACACTGTCGGTTCTAGTATTTTTTTATATTCTCTTGGATGTCAAGTGATATCAAAATATGGTTTCAATGTGAATTTCCTTAATAAGTGATGTTCAGGATTTTCTCCAGTGTCTGTATGCCTTCTTTGGAAAGGTGTAATACTTTTACTCCTTTTTTTTTAATAGGACTGCCTGATTTTTTGTTGTGAGTTGTTTATGTTGAAAATCAATCCTATTATTAGGTGTACAATAAATAGATGAAACTTATTTTCTAAAGCAATTTTTCATTTTAAAAACAGAACTTTAAGCAATCAAATCTAAAAGATCTAATTATGATCAACTAGTCCAGGTAAATTAAAAGTTCTTACTCAAAAGAAATGTTTGTGGGTCTAACTTGGAACTTGGAACTCAATGAGCTTAACTGCATTTCATAATATAGGATGTAGCACTTAAAAGAGATTTTACTCTAATTCTATGCAAAATAAATAACTGGAGAAATATTTAAGAATCCAAATGCATTCTTACAGTAATATGGGGTTAATAAGTAATATTGCTTACTTCATGAATTGTGGAGTATAAAGAAGCAAAAAGGACTACACAGTTCCTAAAAGAAACAATCACAATAAAAGGTCAATAGGACTGATTGAAGGGTCCTGGGGGACAGGAGTGTGAGAAGGGATCTTGGAATAAGGAAGGAGGAATCTAGGGCATGCTGTATCAGCACTGTATGTATAAACCAATAATTTTGATTCTATTGTTAAAATAAAAATTTAAAAATCACCTATCCATTCAAGAGGTGCACTGTTCCATATGATTAAACCAACTATAATAAAAACATAATCCTGAGACTATAAAAATAAACTATATATTTTAGAAATGAAGAATATTTTCCCTTTAAAATCAAGAAAAAGGGTTGGTACATAACAGCTAATTGTCTTTTTCCTCAATATATAGTCATAGTATATTTGCTATGTTTTTAATAAATTAGTCACTACTGATAGTTATCAAGCATATCTAGATGTTTGGAGTCATAAAAGTTGGTGGCATTTTTCTTTAATGGCTAACATTTAGAACTGCATTAACAGCAGTGGTCAACACCGGGTTCATGCTATTTCATTTTCATTTAAAATAAATCATTTAAAGTCTGCTTAGCCAATAGCCAGATTCTGGAAACAACTAGAGTGCCCGAGAACTGATGACTGGATAAAGAAACTTTGGTACATCTACACAATGGAATACTATGTAGCTATTAGGAAAACTGAAGTTATAAAATTTGCCTATAAATGGAGGAACATGGAGAGGATTATGTTGAGTGAAACTAGCCAGAAGGAATGAGGCAGACATAGAATGACTGCATGTATTTGCACGATATATATATATATATATATATATAGTGCAAATATATATAAATATATATAAATATAAAATATATTTCATGATACACACACACACACACACACACACATATATATATATATATATATATAATGATACACACACACACACACACACACACACACAATATATATATATATATATATATATATATATATATATATATATATATATATATATATATAGCATTGAATGCTCACGAGGCGCCGGGAGAGATGGTGGTTTCTAGCCCTGGCCCACCATCCCAACAGAGCCTCGCAACAAGCCAGACGACCCCCAACTCCATGAGGGCCTCCATTTTCCACATCCGGATTTCTCTCTGGTCAGACCTCCACCCAGCAGACCAGCCTATCACAGCCTGGCTCATCGAGTTCCACCCTGCAGCAGTCTTTCTTAAATCCAGCTCAGGTATGCCAGTCCAGAGACTTCGCAGACATGGGGGCAGAGCTGCTACTGGCTCTCCCTGTGACCAGCCGCTCACGAGGCGCCCAGGAGGGATGGTGGGTTCCTAGCCCTGGCCCACCATCCCAGCAGAGCCTTGCAACAAGCCAGACGACCCCCCCACTCCATGAGGGCCTCCATTTTCCACATCCGGACTTCTCTCTTGTCAGACCTCCACCCAGCAGACCAGCCTAAAGCGGCCCCGCGGTTCATCAATAAATGCTGGACTTAGAGATGCCTACAAGAGTATGCTACCTGCACGGCAGAGCCTGGCAAGCTACCCGTGTTGTATTTGATATATATGCCAAATACCAGTAACAATTATAGACCTCATTCCGGAATGGATTGAGGCTCTTTATGTTCCTGGAGCAAGCAGATGCCTTGGGCTCTACTAGCATGAGACAGGACATATGGAGATGTTACTGGGGCCCGCTTGAGCAAATCGATGATGAACGGGAAGACGTGATACAGTGATAGCATTGAATATAGGCAAAAGATAACATGATAACCACTAAATGTATGTATTGCAATCCACAATTTGTAAGAGAAGGAAGAGAGAAAGAGAGAAAAGAGATAAAGAACTTGCCATAGAGGCAGGCTAGGGGAGGGGGAGGGGATTGGGGACACTGGTGGTGGGAAATGGGCACTGGTGGGAGGACGGGTGCTGGAACATTGTAAGACCGAAACCCAAACATGAACATTTTTGTAATTGTATATCTCACGGTGGTATAATAAAATATTTTTAAAAAGTGTGTAGCAATAGATCAATATTAGCTAAAGCCTATAATTGACAGCATTGCCCAAGAATTTAAACAAGTTATATGGGGAAAAGGCAGAGATCTGAGGCCAAGGAAAATTGCTATGGACTTGATTGTTTCCCAAGGTTACAAGATTATATTATTATATTAACATTTCCTGTGACATTCTAAAGATGCCAATTTAGTAAATGGCCCTGTATGGGAGCAATAGAAACCACTATCATTTTGTTTTCTCATATTATGTTACCTTGATGAGGGTTAGAATGCTACTGTCATCACTGTTTTTACAGAGGAGGAACTAGTTTCCTGTACTACTTAGCTGAATGAATCTAAAGAGAGCAAATCTGAATGTGTGCAGAAATCAAATTCTAGAATTAACCGGGTTTCCCTTTTGAGTTTTAATAAAAACACATCTCCAGATGATAGAAACCCCAACCTGTGCTGGTTTTCTACAATGAGCATGTTTCTACATGAGAAATAATAATTCTTAAAAATAATAGGAATTCAGTGAATTCCCAGAACCATGTCTAAATCTTGTCTTTAGCCCCAAACCCCCTCAAACTAAGTTGAATTCTTCTGGACCCTTTTTTCCTCATGTGAGGTGGGAATAGTTAAAAGTACAAACAAAGAAAATGATCAAAAAGAACGTTCAATTTAAAAAAATAGGGACTTGAATCTGAGAAACTGTTCATGTAAAACAAGGTAGAACACCAAGAGCAGAAGATAACTTGACAAGCCAGATCATTCATTCCATCGCCACATGGAACCACATTCTCCAAGTTTCCAGGGAAAACACACAGGCTCAGGCAAAAACCAGTGAGTATACTGAGGATTTACTAAGGTGCACTGAGACACAGTTAATTGATAGGACCATCTAGTTGAATTATTTCTCAAATTTGTTTATGTGGCTCACGTGTGAAGAGTCATGTAGGTTTTCTGTCCAACACATAGATTCTTGGGAAGAATGAGACAATCTGAAGATCATATGCCTCTATAGATGCAATAAAAACAAAAACTGCATCTTTACTCTGTGGCCTCCAACCAGTACTCAGAGGGTCCTGGAGCTACCCCCTGACAATATTCAACCGGACCAGCAGGCTCAAGAACCTGGTGCTGAGGACGCTGCAGTGCTTGTTTCCAGAGTGCTGGGACCCATAGGGCTGCATACAGCAGCTACGTGGTGCCAGGGAGACAGTCTCAGGAACTCTCGTCCTTTTTGCTACCTTCTAGTCCTGAGAATTTGAATCTTAAGCACACTCAGGGAATTCTGATGTGTTAAAAAATCTAAACATGGAATTTGTCAAAATGAGTCCATTTTATCTTTTAACTAATGAGAATGACCTTAGTTTTTCAGTAAGATTTGTATAAAAGACATGTAGAGCCTAAGAATAGTCCATCTGGGAAATGTTTGTCCCCTAACTGGCAGTGGGTGTTCAGAGGTGCACAGCAGTTTGTAACCATTTCTCAGGCCTACATCTGCTCTTAACTCATTCTGAAAGCACCCGACACATGCAAGAAGACTTTCTGCAGTTTTCTGTGTACTGAAAAACCCATCACAAACATATCAGTATCATATCCCCCTGCTGTTTCCAAAGCCATTTTTCGACTCTTTAATTTTTTTTTTTAATTTCTGGGCGACCCCCCAGTGTTGCTCAGGGGCTCCAAGCTTTATGATCTGGGATTACTTCCAGTGGTGTTCAAGGGACTCTCTGTTGCTGGAATAAACTAGGTCAGGAACATGCAAGCCCTGAGACTTATCCTCTGTGCTATCTCTCTGCTGCTCAAAAGTCTAAATAATAGTAAATAGTCGAATATAGAGACCTTTTTTCAGTTTAGAAAGCTATACTTGTAAATATTGGCAGAGTTTATCTCTGGGTGTTGGGACTATGATCAACTTTTTTTAAATTAAATATTTCATTATACCACTGTGAGATATACAATTACAACGTTGTTCAGTTTGGAGATTTCAGTCAATGTTCCAGACCCGCCTCCACCAGTGCCATATCCCACCAATGCCAATTCCTCCCCACTCCCATAGCGCCTAAATGCAGGTTCTTTATCTCTTTCTCCCTCCCCTTCCTTCTCCTACATGTTACTATTACTGGAAGCCATCATGTCATTTAACTTTATTATTCATATTTTCAAAGTTTTTTATAACAGCCATTTTTTTTTCCTCTTTGGGTCACAGCCAGCGATGCTCAGGGGGTACTCCTGGTGGTGCTTGGGGAACCATATAGGATGCCAAGGATCAAACTTGGGTCAGCCATGTTCAAGGCAAATGCCCTACCCACTATACTATTACTCCAGCTCTATAATACCCATTCTTGGTTTCAAGTTTGGTTATGAAAGTGTTCATCACAAAACTTTGTTTTGTCTTGGGGCCACACCTGGTGATGCTCAGGAGGTACTCCTGGCTCTGCACTCCGGCATTACTTGTGGGATTGGTTGGGAAATCATATGGGATTCAGGCGATTGAACCTGAGATGGCCTCATACCAGGCAAGCGCCCTACTCACACTATCACTGCACATCCAGTAAACGTTTTTTTTTAAGAAAGTGCAATTTAAGGTCCCAGAATTTTTTTTTCATTTTAATGGGGAAAAATTTCAGTGCATCCTTTTGCAGGTTTATGTGTATCTTCTCTTTATCTAATGGTAGATGAATGTGTGCTAGTGTGGGGTGGGCGGGGTGCTGGAAAACTATGGGGCCGAAACGTCTAAACATGAGCAACGCTGTAATTGCCTATCGCACGGTGGCATCAGCTCTGTGCTGGTCACTATAGCTAGAATCCCTGGAAACAACCTAAATGGTCCAAAGAACAGAGGACTGGCTAAAGAAACTGCTGGTTCATCTACACTAGAGAATACTAGTGCTGTCAGAAAAGATCAAATTATGACCAATTTAACGCAAAATGGAAGGACATGGAGAAAAACATGCTGAGTGAAATTAGTCAGAAGGCAAATGGATAGATATAGAATGACTGCATTCATCTAATAGGATATAAATAGATACCAGTGTGTTACTAAATATGGGAAATGGTAATGGCAGATTAAAACTCACCACTGAATATACACAAAGAGACTTAAGTGATAAACTCTAAATATCTGCAGGGCTAGCCACAATGTTAAAATAAGTAGGGAGAGAGATGCAGAGACAGAGAGAGAGATAGAGAAAGAGAGGAAACTGGGGTACAGGCTATTAGGTGGCCTGGGGGGGATGGGGGACATTGGTGGTGGGAAATGGGGCACTGGTGGAGGGAGGGTGCCGGAATACTGTATTACCAAGAACCAATTATGAGCACCTTTGTAATTGTATGTTTCACGGTGGTACAATAAAAAATTAAAAAAATAAAAAAATGTTTAATAAAATAAATAAATAAATAAAAAAAGTAAATAAATAAATAAATAAAAGTTACCCTTTGAAAGTTACCCTTCTGAAATAAAATCCTACTTAAAAATGCATTTTATTTTTGTGGAAATTCAAAATGTATTTCCCTCAAGAATACTAAGACTTATGATATGGAAAGTTGATGAGAAAAGAAAAACTGTCATGACTACATATATTTTCTTAGGAAAGGCATATTAGTTTAATGCTTGAAGACTTATACAATCTATATGTAGTTAAAAGTGAAGGAAGGGTATGATGCTGTTTTCCTGTGTTTTGCAACTATCACCACGTATGAACACTTAGGTTCAGAATACGTTACATGATCTTCCTGTCCTCACTTCTCTTATTTTTTCTCCTCTCACTTTCAATTTTTTCACCTTTTTGCATTTAAGAAATCATTAATTCAAGATTCAGAGTTTCAGTCCAGTGGGCAGAGCATAACAAGAACAAAGGTAAAAACACAAAAAAAAACAAAAAAAAAGGTTCATTCTAGTTTCTTCTAATAATTCTGTAGTTCTAACCTTCTGACCTGTGTTTTTTGTAGCATCAGTTTTACACATTTTATGAGGTGCATAGTTTAACATCATTCTCTTGCATATAAGGATGTAGTTTTCCCAGCTCTTTTTATGGGAACAACAGTTATCTTTCCATGTAATCTTAGAATTATATCAAATGGGATGTATGTTACAATTGCAACTGTTTTTTCTTAAATAATACATCTTATAATTCATGGTATCTTACAGTCAATAAAGAAGGGAACACTTAACTTCTGAAATAAAATCCTACTTAAAAATGCATTTTATTTTTTGGGAAATACAAAATGTATTTCCCTCAAGAATACTAAGACTTATGATATGGAAAGTTGATGAGAAAAGAAAAACTGTCATAAATACATATATTTTCTTAGGAAAGGCATATTAGTTTAATGCTTGAAGACTTATACAATCTGTATGTAGTTAAAAGTGAATGAGGAATGTCACAAATGTAACAACATGAATATAATAACCTTGACAAAAAACTCCATTATTTCTACAATCCAGGTGAAATTCTTCTGGAAGTCAGAGTTATTGACAGTGATGTGATAATACAATAGCACCGATGGAATTTGTTAAATAAAAAAAATTAAGGGGGCTTTCAGAATGAACATTTA
Organism: Cryptotis parvus; assembly: GCA_021461705.1. Taxonomy (NCBI): domain Eukaryota; kingdom Metazoa; phylum Chordata; class Mammalia; order Eulipotyphla; family Soricidae; genus Cryptotis; species Cryptotis parvus. The sequence goes on along the minus strand of JAJIBD010025002.1, from coordinate 209,157 downwards.
AATACATATTGTGCAAAACAAAAATTATTCAACTCACATTTGGGATCAATATGGAAGTTTGAGAAATGTGAAAATTAAATATAAACCTTTTTATCAATGACCTACTGCATGTTCTGCTGAACTCGGCAACAACCTTAGAATCTAAAGACAAAGATTCACAAACATTCTGAGATTTCTTTTAATAGTTTCTGAAGAGTTTTCCTGGAAAATGGCTTGTATTTCCATAGGTACAATAGTGAAGAAATAGACTTTCAATTTGACATGAAGTATATAAAAAGAACATTTTTACAAATATATTCATAAAATTTAACTGCTCATAACACTATACATGGCAAATGTGACCACCCCCTTAACTTTTGGACTATTAATACGGAGAAGCAATATGTCATCTCATTTAAGAAGAATGAACTTTCCTTTAAGTTTGTCTATTAGGAAAAAATAGAATGGAAAAATATTTGCTTTTCCCAATCCTTTAGGGATTCTTCATGGTGGCGAAAACTTACTTGAACGAATAAGTTTTATGAAAAGAAAGGAAACACTGAGCCTTCTTCTGTTTTACGCTTCAATACGCTTACATTCTTAAAAGGAAGTCAGAAGCTGCTGCACTGGCCTTTTGGACTATAAAAAAGAGCTGAGCTGTAAATCCAACACCTACGAAGGAGCTTCATACCCTCAGCCAAGGAAAACTAAACTATGGGACAACAGTCAGGGGACACAGTTGGATGTGGCTTAAAATTAAATTTGGAGGGGTTGTCTCACCAGAAGTTCCACTGTTATGAGGCGGGGCTGCATGAGGGTAACTGATTTTCTGCCAGCACTGACAGCGGTTGAACATGTACCCTTTCACACAAATCCAAAAATTAGAATGGCTTTGAAAAAGTAATTGATCAATAATCACAGAACAATTCTGTGTTGCAGGCAACAATTCTGTGACTTATGTTACACTAAATTAAGAAAGCAGAAACATGCCCCTTAAAAGTGCCCCCAAACCTGAGCTCCCGAATAACAGGAGGTGTGAGGAGACTCAATGGTCTGAATTCTATGTAAGCAAAAGACAAAACATTGAAGCTATATGAAGTGTTCTCAACTTCTCTAATACAGTATATGAAATAACTTAAAAATAGTTTCCCTATCGATACTGGAAGTACATTTCTACAACAATCATGTGAATGCCAGCACCTGACACATTTCCACATCCAGATTCCTTAAGTCTCCTTAATGGAGTCCATCATTTTCCCAATGGCTTTCTCCTTTCTTAAACCCTAACCCTGAAATTCTATAACCAGTTAAATCACGTGGCTTCCCTGAGGCACAAAGGTACCAAACTCTATAATTAACTATTGAGGAATGATAAATATGCTTTCTATTTATATTAAAATGTTTTAATTATTTTGGGCCATGTCTGGAAAGTCCGAAAGCTTAATACTCTGCAGTGTGAACTGTAGCCCTTTTTACAAAAAAGTGGAACCAAATAAGGGAGATGTTAAGAGTTGCAGCATGCATGATCTGGCAGCACCGATTGTTAATAATAAAAAAATTCTGGACTAGAAAAATATTCAGAGTTGTGACCTATTTCACTCTGAATCTTTTTTTTCCTTTTTTCATAGTAAACTGATATAAACAACTGAAAAAAATAATATCTATAGGAATGCATCACTGGGACTTTCCTTCTGGAAATAAATTCACAAAAGGCATTTCAGTCAGGCCGAGGTCAGGAGAACTAGTTGCAATTCCCTACAGGTGAGCCTGGGGGAGTCACCTGTTAATAAGATGGCAGGCAAGACAGAAAAAAAAATAAGTGCCCTCCAAGGAGGACTTTGACCTGTTCCGAGAGCTGGTGGGCCAGAGTTCTCTATTCTCACACTGGAAACTGCTCTCCTCTGGGGAAATCTCATTAGCCCCAATAAGGGCTCTCCATGGACACTGCCAAGGCCCCTTTCCGTAGACCCGCCACCTCACTCCTCTTAAGGTTTTCTATAGCAGGGAGGTGTGAGGGAGACTCACTGGGAAGTGAATGGAGAGATGGAGCTGAGAGAGAGGAGAGATGGAGCCCTACTGTTACCGGAAGAGCTTGTGATTTATGACCCAGATGACACTTGGCTGACTTCTCTCAGGAACTTTGCAGGTTGGAAGATTATTTCGGGGCAAGTGTCACATGCAGAACTGCTAGCTAGATATATATTGCCAACCCTTCAACAGCACCTTGCCTGTTGAGCTGAACCCCCCACATAATCAAAAAACCAAGTACAATTCTTTTCTTTTTTGAATTGAGATGAGCCGTTCACACGGTGCTGATTAGCATCACAAGCGTTCAGTGGGTCCTCACACTTGAGCACAGGAGGCGCTGATGGAGGCGGTAAGCACTACAGTTAATTTTACACCGTAAGAGTCAGTAAATGCATTTTCACATTTGATTGTATTTCTCTTGACTTGGAATTGTACCATGTAAAACCTGTTTTTCCACACATAATTTTGATGAATTTAAACTTTTTAAAACAGATTTGTATACATTTAAGGTAGTAAACAAACAGATCATTATCTACATATATTTTACACACTCATGTCTTACCTAACATTCTTCTTTGGGTGTTTCTAGGCTACAAAAATTTTTTGAGTTTTTTTCCCCCAAACTGCTGCCAATATCTAAAATATGTCTCAATATATTTAGGGAAATATCCATGTATAAGTGGACCTGCACAGTTAAAACCTGTTGCTCAATGGTCAACTAAACAATATTCCTTAAATGAAATGTTCTACCATAGCATCACTTATAGAAAACATTTTTTTAAATAGAAAAAAATCCTGCCCTTTTGGATATAAGACCAGTTACCACACAAGATGCTTTTAGGATATCAATCACCTTCTTAAACCAACTTCAAGCCATATAGGACTCAAAGGGTCCATGCGCTTCCTTTCCCATTTTGTGGGCTCAATCAGGCTGAAAGAGACTCTCTAGTGCGACAGAAAGAGATTTTCTAGTGAGAAAGTCAATCACTGGAGACTCTGGCTAAACTAAATGTCATTTGACTATCTGACTCTGGCTAAATCAAATGTCATTTGACTCTGGCTAAATCAAATGTCATTTGTCAATTTCACCTTTTTCCTTCAGTTTTCTGCCTTCTACGAAGTCACGAGACCAGCAGGAGGACTACTGCTGGATTTTCACACCACTTAAAAATTTTGAAACAGGGGCCAGAGCTATAGCCCAGCGGTAGGGCGTTTGCCTTGCACGCGGCAGGCCCATGCCGGCCCAGGTTCGATCCCCAGCATCCCATATGGTCCTCCCGAGCACCGCCAGGAGTAATTCCTGAGTGAAGAGCCAGGAGAAACCCCTGAGCATTGCCGGGTGTGACCCAAAAAAAGCAAAAAAAAAATTACCGAAACAAAATGAATCATCTTAAACAATAATCTCTTCTGCAAAATAACGCTATTTAAAAATTGACAGGCTGAATCTGTTAAGTATTAGTCCAGCTGGGCAGCAGCAGTCAAAAGTAATGCATTTTATAATTTAAAGAAAAGGACATTCAAAATGTGTCAGAACAATTTTTAAAAGGCAAGTATTTGCTAGCAAGCGAAACATGGAAAAGCCAATTCAGAACATATAATAAATCATATAGTTTTACAAAGGCTGAAATAATGAAGCAGAAATCTGCAATTATCAATATAGGAGAGCATTAATTTACGTAAATACTTGCTCCAGGTGGTAGGGATCCAATTTGTCTTGGCCAGCTTTGACAGTATAGGATCTTTCCATTATAGGATTCATGGTACTCCTGGTACCCAGCATAAAGAATTAGCATCCAAGAATTATTATTCAAAATAAAATAGAACTAACAGATAGGGATGGTGGAGCTCATATGAAATTCTGATTTAATTATTCCTCCGTAAACACTCATTTGCTCTTTTGAAATCAGGAATTTCAAATTATCTCTGCAGATGTACCACTTGGTGTTGTGTATATCTAATGATCACATTTAAATTTAGTTTGATTTGCAAACATTTTCAAAACTTACAGGGCTCTGTAAGCTGCAAGAGAAGGTGACAGATGGCAGAGAGGGAATGAAGAAAAATGACTGTGAAATGTTGCTTTTACGCTCACAGAATTTTGGCTTTCTTAAGGGATACATATATACACACATATGTGTATACATATAAAGTCAATGAAATATAACTCTCTATATATAAAGTATATATAAGTCAATGACATCTCAACAAATAGTTTCAAAAAAAGTAAAATTTTACTTTTAATCACTCAATTCAGTAGGAAAAAAAAAGGAAAAAACTTCGTAGGATGATGCCTAGGCCATGTTTACTGCTGTGATAAACACCCTAACTTAATGCATTTTAAAGATTTGTTACATTCTAATCAACGAGCCATGCAAGATGAGTATCAGGGATAATCCATATTAGAGTAAGAAAAGGCTGACTAAAAAGTGACGGAAAATTCTTGAAAACATCCAAGTATTTGGTAATGGGTGTATAAAATAATTAAATTACCGAAGAAGAGAAAACAAGACAATATCTCAACAGTCTGTTTCCCAAAAAAGTAAGAAAAATAAATCAGAAAGAGGCCCAGATTTTAAAATAACCCTTGGAGTCCGCCTAGGGTCGCCTCCTGTCTCAAGTACCATGTAAGAAAGCTGCCCCCATGGTCTCTGGTCAGATCTCAGCCTCGGTCAAGTCATCGCTAGATCCTGCTGGCCTTCCAGCTAACTGCAACCTCCTGCAGCAGGGAAGGCGCACAACCGAGTTAACTTTGCAGGACACTTCATCTGCATGGTGGGAAATACAAGCGGAAGTCTTGTCCACATCTACAGAGGAAAATCCCTGCTGAAAGACTCTGGGTGGAAACCAGAGTCTCCTGGACTCAAACAACACAGAGTGTGATTTAACCAGATGTCAACGTTCAGCCATGGCACTGAACCTGGACACCCCCTCCCGACAGCCATAACACTCCTGCCGACCTTCATCAGTGTAGCCCCTGTGCTCCCAGTCACAGCCCACCCCCCCCCTTAATAAACAGGATTATAAAAAGGTAAAATCTAGAGTTAGTGGCAAAAAATCTTCACAGTAACTTGTTAATAAAGTGGTAGACGGCTGTCAAGGGCATCAGTCAACTGGACCTTGGAAGATTAGTTTGATGCAGTTCTGTTCCCCCACCAGCTGCGTGGCACAGAAAGGGCAGGCAGCGTGGAACGCGTGAGTTCCGTGAGGCAAGGGGATCTGAGACCAATATTTTGCAGACTTCTCTGAGCACACGTGTCCACAGGGGGTGAAGGCGTGAGTTGGGGGCCTCGCGTCGACATAGAAGCCTGCCTCGCAGCCAAGCCAGAGAGGCACGTAGGGCCCCAGATCCGGCACATGGGACACTCCCTCTCATTGGCCTCCGTGTCGCTGCGGTGGCCCCAATTGTAGTAGCCATGCGCGTGGCGCAGCTGAGGTATGCCCAGGGCTGCTTCTCCTCTACCACCTCTTTGCGGTTGATGCTGGGGAAGGCCAGCGTGTTGAGCCCCACTGGGCACTGTGGCCGGGCAGCATTGATCTCCTGCCGCAGCGCCTCGATGTGCTTCTGAGTGGGTGCGTGGAAGAGGCCATCTGCGGTTCTCCAGAGAAGAGTGGCCCCGCACAGATCGATGAGGGAGCCATCCTGCAGGACATTGGTTTCACTCTCCACCTACAACAAGGACAGACATGCCCTTTAGAAGCAAAACTTGGCAAATTGTTCCAACATTTGTTCCTCTTGAACAGAAACAAAATTCATCTTTGATGTCAGCATAAGGGAGCACTTATTCTACTCTCACCTCCCTGGAATGAAAAACAAAAGGAAACAGGACTGGGGAGTAGCCTGGTTTCTCTAAGCCTCAGTCTCCTTTTTTGACTGGGGATATGCCACATGCATGCCATCTTCTCAAAGCCCTAAGCACAAGATACGGAGCTTTACACATTCCATGAATGCAGCAGTGATCATCCCAGTGATCATTCCAGTGAGCACATTCTGCTCAGACCTTTAATTTCTAACCAGAGGTCAGTAACTCAAAGTAACTCAATTACTTCTTGATCTGTTAGGAAGCAGATGATGTTCCACTGGTCTGGCCTGGGTGTACCCAGACTCGACTGGACCTGCCTATCCCATCAGCCCAGACATAAGTGCAGCACTGTCCTGAAGGCTCCAGGGGACCCTTCTAGTTCTTCATCCAATATATCGTGCAGCAGGAGCCTGTATTCCTGACGTGGAGCAGAAGCATTCACAAAGAGCCTGTTTTTTTTTTTTTTTACTGTTTGTTCTGGGGGGTTTGTTTGGGTGGAGGATAGGTGCTCCTGAGTAGTACTTAGTAGGCCTAGAGTCTCCCCTAGCAATTCTTGACCAACTGGGCTGTTAATTCTCTGCAAGGGTCCAAGGTTGTGATGTTGCCCAGATCCTTTGGTACCGAGAAAACCCAGTCTTCCGTGCTCGTGGTGGGAGCTTCTGGGGCTGCATCTAGTGATGCTTGGGAGATTGTGTTATGCCAAGGACTGAATCCGGGTCAAGCTCAAGCTAGGCATGCACCCTGACCTCAGCCCATGTTTACAAAAGAATGGCTGACGTGGTTCCAGGTGCTTCTGAGCCAAAGAACACCTGACAGACAGCAGCAGTCAGCTGAGGGCAGCGGGACGATGAAGCTGCCTCCCTTCCCCATGCCATAGGTGCTCTGCGCCCTGGGGCACACACAGCAACATAAGCTCTTCTCTGTCCAGATCTGCTTTCAGTGGCAGGAAAGCAGCAGAGGCCCAAACAGAGAGGCAGAGCTGTGCAGGGCAGGCCTGTGAGCGAGAGCATGGCGCTGCTCAGAAAGCTCCACACGCATCTGTTTCCTTGAGGGCTCAGTACACCAGTCCACACCAAGTTCTTAGGACAGTGTCTGGCACAAATAAATGCAGAAGGGCAGGTTTAAGGAAAAGTTAATGGAGTCATGCTCTGCAAAGCCAGGACAGGCGTAACTGTGCAGTGTTGGGGGCTGAAACAGTGTCCTGCACAACATAGGTGGTGCTGTGCCATCGAGCCATCTCCTGGGCCTCTCTTAACTAGGAAACTTGAAGAAGGTACTGTTTGGCGTCAGCGGGTGGATGTGATGTCACACCAGAGAGGAGGAAAGGCCACACAGCATGTGCCCTGTAAAGACCAGGGCCTGGACAGCTGAACAAGGCTGCAGGCTGGGCTGGAGAGGTCAACGGGTCTGCAGTGCCCCTACAGAGTGTGCAAAGGCTGCAAAAGAAACAGATTGGCCTTTCCCGGAGATCACCTCCAGAAATATGGAGGGTGGGTGGACCTGATGGGTACACACCAGTGGTGGGGAGACCTTGGGAGTCCAGACGGAGAAGGTGAGTAAAATAGACACAGAGACTATCCGGGCTCCAGTCCAGAGGCTCAGGTATGGGGCACCATGGAATGAGACAGTCCCAAGCTCTGACCAAGGAAGCAAGACTCGCACGTCTGGTCTCACTGTCTGCGTGAAGCAGGGCAGATGTAGGGGAGAGGCTCGGGCATGAGGAGTCTGAGAGCTTTCAGAGTGTCATAGTGGCAAAGCCCAAAAAAGCAGTCAGAGAGGGCGATGGGGGGCCACCTGTCCAGCAGAACCCTTGGGAGTAGTTGGGGCTGCCAGGCGGACCATTGGCAGGACAGAGCCAGGGCGCAGCCCAGCAAGCCGGGACTTAGGGAACAAAATGCTGTCACTATGTGCCTCAAGAGATTCTGCACTTTCTACTTGCTGACCGAAGATACAGCCCACACTTAACAAGCATGAAAGGTCACCCGTGCCGTGGCCACGTGAGCTGCGCTGCCGTGGGAGTCTGGGAATGCAGCATTCGGGGTTGTCCACAGGCCTGTGCATCAGTGACCTTTGCCTAGAATCCTCCACCCCAGTGCATGCGCCCTCAGCAACCCCTGGTGTGGTCCAGCGGAGCCCTCATCCCTCAGCCTAGCTAGGATGTCACTTTTCCCTGGTTCCCTGGTTAAGGCAAGGGCATCTGTGGAATAGGAATGCAGTTAGGAATTCAGAGTTCAAGCCCCAACCAAGAGACAAAGCTTTAATAGCGCATAGGAAAAGTCAAAGACGCCTTTCACTTCAAGGCTGCAGCTTTACCCATGCACAGCACTGCCCTCCCCCACTCCTCCACATCCTGGGCTGCACTCAGGGGTTCTCACCTCAGCACATCCCTGTGCTCTGGTGAGGACAGGGTCTGGGGTGGCCAGTGCATTCAGTATGGACACAATAATATATGTCTCACCATATTCCATTCCTCGTACACTGACTCCCACACTCAGGACAGGTGTCCCTCTAAACATGAGCCTGTATCTTCTAGGACTGTCACATGACACAGATCTTAACAATTTTAAGGCCTCAGCAGTGGCCCATAATTCAAGGCCAGAAACGGCTGCTGCTGGATCCCTAATGTTGAGCAGCAACAGATGGCCACAGGGCCATCACTGCATGGATCATCACACTGGTCCCCTATGACAGGTGCTTGCGGGCCCCATCAGGGGCCAGAGGGCCACCCGTAGAGTGAAGGTATTGGCGCCTGACTGCAGAGCTGCTCGAGTCGAACCAGGACTCAGAACGGGGTCCTGACTGTAGTCCACTGTCACAGAGTGACTGTGGAGCAGGAGCCTGTTCTCCCTTTTGGATAATGATCCTTTCTTGTATGCTTGCTCAGAACCAAACCATTGTTTTCTTCCAGAGCAGCATGCAGAAGGCAGCAAAGGGCCAGACACTGCTCAGATTTTACCTTTTAAAATTAAAAATGAAATAAAATAAAACATCAAGAAACTGGAAGGACGAAGAGGAGTAAAAAGGGAAGGAAGAAGAGTGGGCAAAAGGAGGAAAGGAAAAGGGGGAATAGGGAGGATGAGGAGGAGGAGCAGGAACATCAAGACACTCGGTTTACTGCACAGTGGTTTTCAACTTCCTATATGCAAACAGCGAAAGAGAAGAAAGGGACATTAAAGAAACTATCCCATTCACAACTGCGCGCCAGAAAATCAAATACCTAGGAATCAGTTTGACAAAGAATGTAAAGGATCTCTACAAAGAAACTACAAAAACGTTACTTCAGGAAATAAAAGAAGACCTGAGGAAATGGAGGCATATTCCCTGCTCATGAATCTATAAGGTACATTGAAGAAAACATAGGAGAAACGCTCTCACGACATCAAAACTAAAAGTATCTTTAAAGATGACACGCCACTGACCAAGCAAATGGAAGCAAAGATAAACAAATGGGATTATATAAAATTGAAAAGCTTCTGCACCTCAAAAGAAATGGTGACCAAGATACAAAGACAATCCACAGAGTGGGAAAGGATATTCACCCAATGCCCATCTGACAAGGGGTTAATATCCAGGATATATCAGGCACTGGTAGCACTTCACAAGAAAAAACAGCCAACCCCATCAAAAAATGGGGGAGAAGAAATGAACAGAAGCTTCCAAAAAAGAAGAAATTCGAATGGCCAAAAGGCATATGAAAAAGTGCTCTTCATCTTTAATCATCAGGGAGATGCAAATCAAAACAACAATGAGGTACCATCTCACACCACAGAGACTGGCACACATCCAAAACAGCAAGAACAACTGGTGCTGGCGTGGATGTGGGGAAAAAGGGACTCTCATCCACTGTTGGTGGGAGTGCCGGCTGGTCCAGCCCTTTTGGAAAACAATATGGGCATTCCTCCGAAAACTAGACATTGAGCTCCCATTTGATCCAGCAATAGCACTCCTGGGAATATACCCGAGAGACCAAAAACACATAGCAGAAACACTATCTGTACTTCTTTATTCATCTCTGCCCTATTCACTACCTCTAGAATCTGGAAACAACCTAAATGCCTGAGAACAGAGGACTGGCTAAACAAACTGTGGTTCATCTACACTATGGAATACTATGCAGCTGTCAGAAAAGATGAAATTATGAAATTTACCTGCAGATGGATGGACATGGAGACTATCATGCTGAGTGAAATTAGTCAGAAGGAAAAGGACAGATATAGAATGACTGCATTCATTAATAGGATATAAATAGATACCAGTGTTTTACTAAATGTGGGAAATGGTAATGGCAGATTAAAACTCACCATTAAATATACACAAATTGACTTAAGTGTTTAACTCTAAAAATCTGCAGGGCTAGCCACAATGTGTAAAATAAGAGGGAGAGAGATGCAGAGACAGAGAGAGAGAAAGAGAGGGAAACGGGGGCTACCTGTTATTGAGGCAGCCTGGGGGGTGGGTGGGAGGGGGGGGGTACATTGGTGGTGGGAAATAGGGGCTGGTGGAGGGAGGGGTGCTGGAATACTGTATTATCAATTATGAACAACAACTTTGTAATTGTATGTCTCACGGTGGTATAATAAAAAAATTTAAAAAAATATAAAATAAAAAATGAAATAAAATAAAACATCAAGAAACTGAAAGGACGAAGAGGAGAAAAAAAGGGAAGGAAGAAGAGTTGGCAAAAGAAGGGAAGGAAAAGGGGGAGTAGGGAGGATGAGGAGGAGGAGCAGGAACATCAAGACACTTTCGGTTTACTGCACAGTGGTTTTCAACTACAGGTCTGAGCAGCAGCGCAGATCTGCAGGTGTATAAGGGCTAAACTTCCCCTTCCCCCTGCCACAAGTTACATGGCAGTGAGTTAACCTTTCCAAGTCCTGGTTTCCTCTGTTACTGGGATGGCACAGCAGACCGATACACAGTGGTGTTTTTAGGGGTGCCTGAGAATTAAAGGGAGGGACTCGGTAGAATTTTCACACACTAACATTATGTTTACTCTTAATGACTTCAGTAATAAATTTTTATTAATAATTTAATAAAATTGTTATTTTACTAAAATGAAATAATAATAATTTTATTTTAATAATAAAATTAGATTAATGCATCAAATCAATTTTGGAGGGTTTCGGTCCCATCTGACTGTACTTGGGGGCTAGTACTGGTCTGATTTTGGGACCTGCAACCAGTAATTCTCAGAGGATCAGACAGAGTCTGGGATCAAACCAGGATCAGCTGAGACAAGGAAAGCACATAACCCCTCTACGATCTCTTTTGGCCCCAAATGAAATCAATGTAACCACATTTTTTTTCACAAAGTCACTATAATCTATTAAAATGCCTCATGTACAGTCTGGTCAAATGGCTGAGCAACCGAGAGTGATATGACAAATGTTACCAGGCATCATCAACGATAAACTGGATCAGAAGCTGGCAAGTCAAAGGCCCTTCCCCCATCTGCTCAGGGAGAAAGTTCCTGAAACTCCACACTTAATTATGCTGACCAAATGTGCCAAGGGTCCCCGTTTGGCACTAATGAGAAATCCTGGCGACTGGTTGTTAAATGAAGAGTCTGACTTAAGTCAGATGCCCTGTGTGCTATTTATACAGAAATGTCTCCAGCGCTGGACAGGAGACAGCTATGCTGATGCAGCACCAATGGCTGCACTCTAGACTGACCACTCTCTTCTGTGTTTCTGTTTTCTTTTTTTTATTTTATTTTTTTATTTTTTATTTTTTTTGTGTCACACCCGGCAATGCTCAGGGGTTTCTCCTGGCTCTGCACTCAGGAATTACTCCTGGTGGTGCTCGGGGGACCAAATGGGATGCCGGGATAGAACCGGGCCGGCATGGGCCGGCCACGTGCAAGGCAATCGCCCTACTGACTGGGCTATCGCTCCGGCCCCACTGTGTTTCCGTTTTCAATTGTGAATGAAGGGAACTGCCGAGAGCATCCCCCAAAGCTACTCTTAGACACAATCTGCCGCTACCACCAACTACCCCGGGGCAGCATGCGGGCACACTGAAAAGGAACTCATAGACTCAAGAGGCCTTGTCTCTGACAGTGTCCCCCTAGGGCCATCCACAGTGTCGCCAGAGGGAACACACGGGGGTTCCTTCCTTCCCACATCTCTCCTGGTAGCCCCAGGAGAGGCTGATGGAGGCTGGAAGGTATTTTTTGTTGGTCAGGACAGTTGTACCCTCACAAACAGTGTGGTCCTGCCTTGGCCAGACCCTAGGGTGCCTCAGGGGTCACCCTCAACATCAGTCCCTAGTTCACACCACCCACAAACATGCGGGTTTGGGGGTGGAACTCTGGCACACACAGCTGTCTGGGCTGAGGTGAGCCACCTCCCCTGTGACGTGTGCTCCTGGACAGTGCACCTCTGGTGGCTGGATACGGATCCAGGGGGATAGGAAGGGGGTGGGGTGAGCAGCAGTGGTGGCTCCCGCCCAGAGGGAACTGATAAATGCAGGACATCAAGACTCAATCAGTTTTGGGGCCGGAGCGATAGCCCAGCGGGTAGGGCGTTTGTCTTGCGCTGGCGGCCTGTGCCGGCCCAGGTTCGATCCCCGGCGTCCCCATACGGTCCCCTGAGCACTGCCAGGAGTAACCCCCTGAGCATTGCTGGGTGTGACCCAAAAGAAAAAAAAAGACTCAATCAGTTTCAAGGTCATCTGCTGCCAGGAGGAGCTGAGATATTAGGACTCTGGGCCACACCTTCCTCCTCTGTGACCTGGGACTATTCTCCCTCCCTGACTAAGCTGCCCAGCAGATAAACAAGTTGAGGTCTTGTCAACACCTAGCCTGCACCTAGTCAGCATTTCTTGGCTGGTAAACTGATTGGCTACTTTGGGTCAGTCTGGTGTCAATTTATCAGATGATCACAATCAGATAACCGCCCGTCCCCCAAAATAAAAAGTTCTTTGGAAAGAAAAAAATCTATTACATTCTTTTTCCTGTGTAGCCGAAATAGCTCAGTTGGGAGAGCGTTAGACTGAAGATCGCATTCTTTTTCCTATTGACAATGTCCCTAGAAATGTTTATACCAAATTGATAGATTTTTTGTGGGTCTTTATTAGAAAATGTTTTTCATCCTGTGAAACACAAAGACTGTACCTGCAGCAGGAATGATGTTACAGAAAAGAAATAAAAGTTATTTTGCGGCCAGAAGCTCAACGGGCTAAGTGGCCGCTCTGTGTAGGAGAGGCCCTCCACAGTCCCCTGAGCTCCCTCGTGCCTGGCCCTCCAACAAGCCCACCCTCCCCCTCCTTCAAAAAGCCAACACACTAATTTGCTAAAAACAAAAATCCAGCATAGCGCACAGCAAAATAATGAGTGAGACGGTCTCCCAGCTTCACACTCCACCTTGGAAATAAGCTGGTTATTCTCATCTAGTTCATATCCTCTGTTCCGTGCTAGTGTTTCAATGGGGATTTTGAAGAAAACACTTTATTTTTTTTGCTCTGGCTTCTATGTAAAAAAAGTATTAGAGCAGAAAGCTTACTAAGAACCTTTTGTACAGAGCACTGCCATACTGCTCTGGCAAAACCAGCAACCCAAAGTTTCCCATTTAAGTCTATTATCATTTTCCATAGAAAGAAGGGTTAAAACTGTCCAACTGCTTAAGGGCATTTGGAAGAAGCAGCATGCCAACTCAAAGCACCATGTGAATGATTTCAAGTAAGAAGCTGTAACTATGATTTTAGTGAATTACAGAGGGAATTATGTATTAATTTCTTACTATACACAAAAGGGGGTAAGCTAACTTTAGTTTCCTGAAGTTTCAGAAAGCCTAGTAAATAATTCTGTAATTCATAATCTTCACTAATAAGTTTTGGAATGCTGAGAATTTTTCCAAATTTCAAGGTTTTATACTAAAGACAATTTCATTCCTTTTCTTAAAGTGAATTTAAGTGAAACGTGGTGGTGAAGTATCTAATGGAAGAGTAGCCTTCAGCCACCGTAAGTCCGGTGTAGTAAGGCTGAAACCACTGGTCTTCAGCCTTGCTTCTATCTGCTGGTCCAAGGTCCGTGCAGGTACAGAAGGAGTGGAGAACGCACTGATAGGAGATTATGCTTTTAAGGGAGTAAGGGTCAAAGGCAATTTTCTTCCACTATGAGAAAAGTATCCTCATAAAAGGAAGTAAGGCCATTTCCCTCTTTCTCAGGCTTACAAGAGTTCTCGCCTGGGTCAATATTAAGTAGCATCTGTGTAAAGTGAGGGATGTCAGGGGAAGAAATGGAAAGGCTTTTTTGAGGGTGCACTTTCCAGAGCGCAGGTCACTCACCAGTTTTCCCCTCTGCTGGGCTGATCTGGTTTCTCGCAAGGTGTAGACGTCTCCACAGACAGAGATCTCTCGCCACACGCCAGGCTGGGACTCTTCAGTGAAGCCCCCTCTCGGATGCATCACCAGGACACCATTGGTGGTGAGCCCGTCCATGTGGCCATCGGGATTTTTCCATTTTGCTGCCTTTTCCTGGAAAGCCACCCACAGAACAGAAAACACACTCAGATAACGTTCACAGTGAAGGGAGTGCAGAAGCTCTCAAAATACCGCAGATTCTCATTTCTGACTAAAACCAGTGACCGGAAGGTTAAAAATATGCCATTATTCCAACAAGAGGGAAAATGGCGAATGATTTATCCCTGAATACACATTAGCTTCATCTCAGGCGTCTGTTTTGTTTTGATCTGAAAGAACTTGCTGGCTGTGCCTCTCTTCTACAGAGGTTTTTAAGCTCCGAGGTGATTCCAGGAACCTCATCTGGGCTCTTCAGACCTGTTTGTAAGGTGCTTTTATTCTATTACCTAACCATGCGTTCCCTGTTCTCATTATCAGTCACCAGACTAAAAGGACGGTCATGGAGGGGAAAAGAACTTATCATACACAAAAAAATTCAAACATTGTTTTAGCCAGTGAGACGCGGCCACTAGTTTTCATGCCTTGTCCTGCCTTGGTGTGGGGACAGCACCAGTGTCCCGTCTGAGACACCAGCAGCGACACACTTGGGTGCTGGCACCGCAGCCACTGTCTTATTTTTTCCCAGGGCTCAGGGTCAATGTTGGACCGAATGAGAAGTTTGGACCATGGCAGCCCCTTGCTGCCTGCAGGTCTGAGGGAGGGCAAAGAATGGAGTACTAGCTAAGGAGACCTGGGCGGGTTTTCTAGGAAAATTCTGGGAAAAGTTTCCTTGTTCTGGGCTGGAATATAAATCACAATGCGCATATCAGAACATTAAACAAAAGTGAGAGACAGGAGGCAACAGCACTCCTGCCACAGCTCCCTGGGCCGGCAACACTCAACCCATTAAGGCCAATAGTCACAACAACATCTGGCGTTTATTCACGTGGAAATCCGAAGGCAAAGATGTTTAATCAGCTTGGCTCTCTTAGATATCACATTGCTAATATGTGACAAAACTGGCAATAATTAAACTTGTTGAATGAATGAATCGCTAGTATTTTCCTCTGACCCCTAATTACTGAGATATAATCACTTATTTGTCTCTCTAAAGTATATCCCTGTAAACCTAATATGAATGCATTACGTGCAGCATTTATATAGTCCTGTGTGGCCCAATGTCTCAGTTTACGGCCCACCAATACGGCGGTGGCTCTGTATATTGTTGCTTACCAGCAGTGGCATACCTGAATGAAATTTTCAGTTTATGAAACGACATTGACAAATGAATATCTAAAAAAAGGGGGTTATCTGGAGCTGGAGAGACAGTACAGTGGGTAAGTCACTTGCTTTGCATGCAGTCAAGCCATGTTCAAGCTCTGCAAGGTCCCCTGTGCCCCAACAGTAAGCCCTGAGAAGTCAGGTGTGGCCAAATACTACCTGCCCCCTACTTCCCCTACAAAAGTGAATACCCTAAATACTACTATAGTATTTTTTGAGGTCTGCCTCAGAGGTCCACAACATATTTCAATTTTCACCTGTGTATATTTGTAAAAAAGTAGACGACTACTGGATGGTCCTGTGTATTTTTATGTAATCACAGGTCTATGATGTAACGTGACAAAACCACCTACCGATGTGCTTCTCTTTCCAACAAGAAATAAGACTATAGATATTTTAAAAAAAATAATTATCATACATATTAATAATAATGACGTATCTATTTTCAGGGTTTTAATAATAGCTTCTCAAACCACCCACTGAGAGTTATAATCTCAAAATTTAATGAGAGAAGCTACGTAATGCAAAGAGAGTTACTAACCACAATTAAATCTGGACGATGGCAGAGAAATAGTACAGGGGTTAAGGTCTTGCCTTGCATGCAGCCGAGCCGAGTTCAATTCCTAGCACAATATATGGTCTCCTGAGCACCACCAGGAGTGATCCCTAAATATTAAGTCAGAATGAGCCCCGACCACATCTGGATGTGGTCCCAGAAACAAAAACAGGCACAATGTTAAGTAAGTCCCAGGGCATTTTTCTTGAGAATATGTACTTATTAACAGTACTTACTCCAAGGAAGATGTTTTTGGAAGAGTCGAATCCTGCGGCAAATATCCGCGCTGTATATGGTTCATTCCTATCACAGACAATCCTGCAGGCAAATCTGGAGATGGTACTTTGTGTAATCTGGGCTTCATCGTTATTCTGACTGCCCGAAATTGTGTCTGTGACCACGAAGTCGATAGGGCTTTCTGTTGATCTGCCCACCTAAACACATCAAATATACTCATAAGTCGCCTGTGAATACCACATCACTGGATTTGGTTCACATGAAACAAATGCTCAGAATGCCCAAAATGCCCTTCTGACTTCTGGAAGCCCCAGCAGCCACTCACAGGTCTCACTGCCATAGTCACGTAAGCTCATCTACTGGCTTTCCCACCAAGAAATGACACAAGGCTACAATATTAAAAAAGGTATCTTGGGGCCGGAGCGATAGCCCAGCGGGTAGGGCGTTTGCCTTGCCCATGGCCAGCCTGTGCCGGCCCGGGCTGGATCCCCTGGAATCCCATATGGTCCCCCGAGCACCACCAGGAGTAATTCCTGAGTACAGAGCCAGGGGTAGCCCCTGAGCGTCGCCGGCTGTGACCCAAAAAAGCAAAAAAAAAAAAAAAAAAAAAGGTACCGACATATTAATAATAAATCATGACTGATCTATTTTCAGAGCACATAAATAAATCTCAAAAGAGATTAACTAGCTGCAAAAGTTTCTCAGATACACTTTCCTGCCTGAGATCTCCTCGGTGACCTTGGGAGGGTGGTGGGCCAGCTCCCACCCTACCAAAGCTCCAGCAGCTGTACCTACAGCCCAAAGCTGCCACCATGCCTCTGGCTGGAGTGCCCAATTAAATAGTCTGAATTTTCTGGAGCGTGTGGCAGCGAATGCTGCATACATCTCCAAAATCTACAGCATTGATATCCTAGCAGCAGCACACCAGATTCGATGGGAATGTAACACAGAAGCTAACCAATTTCAACTACCAAAAATTAACACGGAAGGCTTAACTTGCAAGAGCTTAGTAAACCCTAAGGCAAGGACTTAATGCCCCATGGTAAGATGCAACAATTTTCACTAATTTTCTTCTATGGAAATATTTTTTGATTATTCTATTAGCCATTTAGTAGTTAACAAGCAACATAAAAATAAATTATTATGGGTCTGCTGTGGTTGGGAAAACAGAGACAATGGTGGAGGGACGGTGACAATGGTGTTGGAATTGGTGTTGGAATATTGAATGCCTGTAACAAATCATCATGAACAACTTTGTAAACCATGGTGTTTAAAGAAAGTGGAAACAAAAGAATGTCTGAAAGTCAGAATGTAATGAAAACTTTAAAAAAATTCTCTCTCCGCTTAATGGACACATAACAATAGCCAGTCATTAAATTTTAAATATCAAGAATTTTGTAGAACTTCTTGCTGATTCACCACCCCAAGTGAGGCTTGCCTCCAGCTGATATCACTGGGGCTGTTGTGCTATAGGAGGCAGAGAATCTTCCCCCTACCGGGTGAGCCCCAATAGCCTCCACACCTGATCTGTGCCATATTAAGGGCCCACACCACACACAGCTCCTAAAGCGTGTGACTGCACAACAGCTTTATTCAACCAATTACATGCTACTCAGAGTTTTTCTTCCTGTTATTCGGTGAGGATGGGCAGAGGAGACAGTGATCTCCAGCTTAATCCCTCAGTATCTTCAGGGGTGGGGTGGTTAATTACAAAGATTCACCTCCAACTTAGAGAACCAATGGGGAAAACCAAGCTCAATGAGATAAAACAATTATCACTGAAGACATACATAACATCAATAAATCCTCAGTAGCTTTAGTGATGTTATGAAGGATGCTCAGTAAGTTCAAAGAAATGACAAAACAGGTCATTAGCAATGCAAAAGTATGAGGGTTGAATAAAAAAAAAGAATACAGCCAGAAATGACAGAAATGAAGAACATCGTAGGTGATGTGAAAAATTCAACAGAAGTTCTGAGCAGCAGAATAACAGAAGCTTAGCAAAAGACAGAGGAGCTCTAAGAGAAGGTGGAAACCACTATGAAATAGCAGAAGGTGGACAAAACTACCTGAAAAATGAACAGCATAGTAGAGAACTACAGGATAGGTTCATGGGGAACAATATAAGAAATATTAGTTAAAGACCATCCATAAGAACTTCCCAGAATTGAGGATTACAGGCACTGAGATCCAAGAGGCTTGAAGGGTCCCAGTGAAAATACACCCAATTAGGAAAACTCCCAAACACAATATACTCAAATATACAAAAGATGGAGACAGAATACCTGAATGCAGCAAGATCAAAAAGGGAATTACTATATAAAGAAAATTCCATTAGGTATACAAATTGATTAGATTTTCAAATGAGACTCTATAAACCAGAATATGGAAGGATATAGTGCAAAACTCTGAAATGAACATCTCACCAAGCACACTCTACCCAGCTAGATTATCACTTAGAGGTGAAGGAACTACACAGAACTTCATAAAGAGGTAACAGCTAAGGGAATTCTTGGCCTTGAAACCAGTTTTTCAAGAAGCAAAGTGTTAAAAGAGCACCTTTAAAGAACAGGAGAAACTTCCTGTCGTGTGGCATCAAGTATGGCGCGCAATAATGATGCATACAGTTGTCCCATACTAGATTAAGAAAGGTCAAAAACATATAGCAATTCATCACACAAATGGACTTTTATTGATTTATTTTCTGATAATTCATTTTGCCCTCTTTTTTGGACCAAATGACATAAAATAAATTTGTAAGCTAGGGGGAGGGGGGAAGGAACCTGGGGGTATTGGCGAAAGGAAGGAGAACAGGGGGTGGGACAGTGGCTGGAATGTTGTAGGCCTTAACCAAGTCTATTATGTACAACTCTGTAAATCAAAATCTTGGTGTCTCAATAAACATTCCTGAGAAGAATAAAAAAGAGCAGATCTTTGCAAATCCTTAAACAAGAATAGCGCTTTCACAAGTGAAGGTGGAGAGGGACTATCTCAGGGAAGAAATCATATACAAATCCCAACTAGAAATAAGCAGAGTGCTTAAGTGAGTATGTGTGTATCGTGAAATAACAGATGGAATGGGGGAGGCTGGTCAGAGGCAGAGTTCAAGCATTACTTATAGAAGTCTATCACCAGCCCACGCAAACAGCAGCTTCCCACACTCCACCTCTCTGCATTCTTCAACAGCATTCAAAACAAATTCTAATTACTACATACTTATCTGAAGACTTATCTAATATTGTCATTTCTACCATCTCGGCTACTCTTGGATGCTGAGCACCCAGCCTTAGGCCTGGCAAACAACAGGCACTCAACAGTAACCGGATAAATGAACACTCACTCCTAGTTCTATGCAGCGGCTCTACACTCCCATTTGCTTTGGGGGAAAGAAAATAATTTTATTATTATAGAGCTTCATTCTATATGAAAGTGGGCCTGGTTGCTCCTGTGGTTCTGAGAAGGTGAATGTGGCCCTATGGACCCAACAAGGCCTGCTTCCATCACAGCATACTGTCATGGAGGCAGTGAGACCTGAAACGTGGGCAAAAAGTGAAATAAAATTACTTCTTAGGGTGAATTTCCATCCTGATGGCAAATATTATATTTTGCATAAAATAAGGTTTTATCTCTTGGAGCAATAAGAAACATTACAGGCCAAAAAGATAGTAGGAAAGCTAGACACCTGCCTCACATCTTATGGGCACTAGGTCCAATCCCCAGCATCATATATGGGCCCCAAGTCTGTCACATTTCACTCCTCAGCACAGGGCCAGGAAACGCCCCGTGCAGCACTGGGCATGACCTCTCTTCTAATCTCCTACCCTCTCCCCTATGCCCTCTCCCCTAACTCCTAACTACCTGCCAAAAAAAGAAAAAACCCTTTGAGCACTATTTTTTTTTTTAATTTAGCTATCAACAAACAAAAAAAGAAGAGGCTGGAGAGATAGTACTAGGGGTAGGGCACTTCCATTGCACGCAGTCAGCCTGGATTGATCAGGTGCCTGTATGGTCCTTCAGTTTCTCCAGTAGTGATCCCTGAACAGAGTTAGGAACAGGCATTGAGTTGGATGTGAATCAAATATTTAAAAACCAAAACAGAAAAGAGTAAGAACAACAAAAGAAAAAATTCTTGCGACCCTTCTTGTTGACTTGCTCCAGGAAGTAATCCCCCACCCACAAATAAATCCACTGGTGGATCAGCTCAGAGTGAGAACAGCCCTCACCCAGACAGAGAGATGCAATTCCTGTTATCATTGTTGAGTATATAAAAGCATCTAGTACCATTCATACAGGTTCAAACTTTCATACGCAGTCAAATGGAAGATTAAACAAAAAACTTAGCTTTTAATTTGAATTTTTAAAAGACCCTTGAGTTAGAATTTCAGAATGATATATTTTAGCAAACCAATTTTATTTGGTGGCTTTTAGGAAGGGAAAGGAGGGAGAGGGAGAAAAGAAAGGAACTATTTTGTTCTGTGAAATGAATTATTTGTGAATAAAGAAATTCTGAAATGGAATATTATAATTTTTATGTAATGATATCTGTGAATCTCTAGAAAACAGCAAAATATGTTATACATAACACAGATTTTTTCCTACATTAAAATTATAGACATATTTTTTAAATATCTTATTTTGACCTTGCCAATGAGAGAACACAGGACCCACAGAATATATCTCCAAAGAAATTTCCAAGTTATCTTTATCATAATCTCAAAATTCTAAGATATCATTGATACAATATACTTTTATTTGAATGAATAAAAGTGGAAAATAAGTATCCTGTACCATTTTGTGTTTTGCTTCCTGGAACAGTATAATTACATCTTTTCGTACATAGTTTCATGCACAGACTACCTCTGTAAAACAAGCAATAGACAACAGACCTCTATCTTCTCGTTTTTTTTTTTTACGACCCTTAATTTCTTGTCCTTAATGAAATGTGTCTGGAATAAACTAAACTGTTGGATTCATTGAAACTCATCAACTTGAGAAGATGAGTATTGCCCAAATGTATGTATTTCAGGTTCAGAAAACATAGAACTTGTTAAAAATGCAACATAAAATCTAAATTAGAGATATTATAAAATCATATCATGCAATTTATCTTTCTAAAGTTGCAGATCCTTCTGCTAGATTCATTTACAAGCTGGGTGTGTAATTCAGAAGCTCTAGTGATTTAGAGTGCTCTAATTTATTTTTAAAGCTTTTTTTTAAAGACGCACTCTTTTAGCTACTTTCAGGCATATAATACAGCGTTACTTACTATAATCATCATGCTGTCCCAGAATCCCGAACTTAATACTCTCAGAGCCTGAAATCTGTATCCTATGACCAGTGTCTATGATGTTTTGTCTGTTTGTTGCATGTTTTGGGGCCACACCTAGCAGTGCTCAAGGCTTACTCCTGGCTCTGTGCTCGGGTGAGGGGAGGGACCATATGTGGTGCCAGTGATCAAATTTGGTTGGTCACATACAAGCAATGCTTCAGCCATTGCCCTATCTCTCTGGCCGTGTCTTGTGTGTATGTGTGTGTAATTTTATTATTTTAAAACATATTTAATTTTTTTATTATACCACCATGTGATGTACAATTAAAAAGATGTTCATGATTGGGTTTCAGTCATACATTTTTTTCCAGCACCCGTCCCTCCACCAGTGCCCCATTCCCACCACCAATATCCCCAAGATGCCTCCCCCCTCCTCCAGCCTGCCTCTATAGCAGGCACTATTTCTCTTCTCTCTCTCTCTCTCTCTCTCTCTCTCTCTCTCTCTATATATATATATATATATATATATATATATATATATATATATAGAGAGAGAGAAGAAAAACGTCCATATTGTCTTCTAAAAGGGTTGTAGCAGTCGGCACTCCCACCAACAGTGGATGAGAGTCCCTTTCTCCCCACATCCACACCAGCACTGGTTGTTCTTCCTCTTGTGGATGTGTGCCAGTCTCTGTGGCATGAGATGATACCTCACTGTTGTTTTGATTTGCATCTCCCTGATGATTTGTGATGAAGAGCACTTTTTTCATATGCCTTTTGGCCATTCGAATTTCTCCTTTTAGGAAGTTTCTGTTCATTTCTTCTTCCCATTTTGTGATGGGGTTGGCTATTTCCTTCTTGTAAAGTTCTACCAGTGCCTGATATATCCTGGATATTAACCCCTTATCGAATGGGAAGTAAATATCCTTTCCCAGTCTGTGGGCTATCTCTGTAATTTAGTCATTGTTTCTTTTGAGGTGAAGAAGCTTTTCAGTTTTATATAATCCCATTTGTTTATCTTTGCTTCCATTTGCTTCCACTTGTCTGTGTTCAATGCTTAGTTCTAGGCTGGTATTATCATTTTCAATGATTAGCAGCACTGTTCCTTTCTGCCTTACCTACTCCCACATGTTTGTGGTAGATTCCACTATTGACAAGACCTCCTAATCCATCCATGTTTTGCCTTTTGCCTGGCCTTGGATATTGGTATCATACTCTCTCTCTCTCTCTCTCTTCTCTCTAAATATATATATATATATATATACATATATATGTATATATATACACACACACTTTGGATATTGGTATCATACTATATATATACATACATATACACACATGCATATATATTGAATATGCATATATATATATTTAAAATCACACAAATAAACGCAGTCATTCTGTATCTGTCCTTTTCCTTCTGGCTAACTTCACTCAGCATGATCCTCTCCATGTCCATCCATTTATAGGCAAATTTCATAGCTTTGTTTTTCTTGACAGCTGCCTAGTATTCTGTTGTATAGATGTACTAAAGTTTCTTTATCCAGTAATCTGTTCTTGGGCACTCTGGTTGTTTCCAGATTCTGGCTATTGTCAAATACTGCTGCTATGAAAATAAAAAGTGCAGATGATGTTTCTGCTGTGTGGTTTTGGCTTCCCAGGGTATAGTCTCAGTAGCTGTATGACTGGGTCAAACGGGAGCTCAATTTCTAGTTTTTGGAGGAATGTCCATATAGTTTTCCGACATTTCCACCAACAATGAATGGATGACAGTTCCTTTCTCCCCCCATCCACGCCAGCACCAGTTGTTCTTACTCTCTTGGATATGTGCCAGTCTCTGTGGTGTGAGATGATACCTCACTGTTGTTTTTATTTGCATATCCCTGATGATTAGTGATGATGAACATTTTTTCATATGCCTTTTGGCCATTTGAATTTCTTCTTTTTAGCAGTTTCTGTTCATTTCTTCTCCCAATTTTCTGATGTGATTGGCTGTTTTCTTCTCATGAAGTTTTACCAGTGCTTGATATATCCTGGATATTAACCCCTTATTAGATGAGTATTGGGTGAATATTCTTTCCCACCCTGTGGACTGTCTTTGTATTGTTCACTGTTTCTTTTGAGGTGCAGAAGCTTTTTAGTTTCATGTAGTCCCATATGTTTATCTTTGCTTCAACTACTTTGTTGTAGTGTTGCTCCTGTTAACTAGTTTGTTAGTCTGTTTTCATGAGTTTGTTTATTTGTTTTTCAGATTTCACATAAGTGATATCATATGTGTCTTTGTCTTGTTTCTGTGAAAAATCAGTAAGCCAGAGAGAAAACAGGAGGCAAGGTGTTTGTCTTGCACACAGACATCCCTCATTCAATCCCTGGCACCCTATATGGTGCCACATATGGCAGTTTGAGCACTGCAAGAAGGAACCCCTGAGCAAAGATCCAGGAGTCCTGTTGGGTGTATCCCAACCCCCTTTGAACCTAACAAATTGTAAAATAATAAAACCTTAACATAACATAAAGTATTTAAAAAATTATAGTGAAGTGTATAATAAAAAATTGCAAGTTACTTCA
The DNA here is from genome assembly GCA_021461705.1 of Cryptotis parvus. Taxonomy (NCBI): domain Eukaryota; kingdom Metazoa; phylum Chordata; class Mammalia; order Eulipotyphla; family Soricidae; genus Cryptotis; species Cryptotis parvus. The sequence continues at coordinate 185,039 of JAJIBD010025002.1, read as the reverse complement.
AACTCCTCAATTGCAATGAAATCTGAAAGGTTCTCGCTTGGCCACCATGCCCAACCCACGTCTCCCACGGTGACACTGTCTCTGACTTATCTTCTATGAAACAGGTCATAAAATGGCCCACCTGTGTAAGAAGGGTCTTCCTTTAATTTATACAAAAGTAGAATACTTCTCATTTGGAACATCCGAGTAGGTTACCTGGGTATCATTTTGGAATGTAAGTTACTAGTAACTTCATTCCTAGACACCTCCCTTAACCCCACCCACCCTACTGCAACCCACAGCCCTCCATAAACAGCCTACAAAATCATACCCACTGGAGCCTTTGACTTTTGGACAGTGTAAGAAATCTGTTTAGAACTCAAAGTCAAAATCATATTCTGGCACGATGTCACTCAACATTTTTTTTTCAAAAAATGAAAAACAACAACAACAATGTAATCTTTTGCCCCAGATCACTTTCCAAAGAAAGATGACATAATGATTTAATCTCAGTGTATTATATAACATCAGAGGATCTATAGAATTGGATGTTAACACAAGACATTTTATTCCAACTGGAATGCAATGCTAGGATCAATTACCTGAAGCTATGGCACTAATTTGACCGGTCATATCAAATCTGCCTATCAATTCACTTCCATTTAAGTTAAACCTACAGAGTGCTGATAGCATTTTATAATTTATGACACAAGCCTTGTGTTGCTTTTGCCAGAATATGTGTGTGTGTGTGTGTGAGAATCTATAAGTCAGTTTGCTACTGAAAATCCATCCAGTGTGTAAAACCTGGAGCCTGTCCTTTTGACTGCGAAATCAACTCTATTACTTAAAAGCATGAAGATAAGTTTAGATGCTTCTGAATTCAACTGGTGTTCATATACTGCTGATATTCACATAGGAGCCCCATGGAAAAATACACCTTCAACAGCTGTCATTCATCACAGTGCTGCCACACAACACTTTAAAATGAGAGATTTTTAGTCAACAGTGTGTAAGCTGGTGTCATTGCACAAAAGTTTCCTGCTGGTTGAGGAAAAGGGCACTGCTTTTAACAAAGCACTTCTCAACCACTGGGCTGCAGACCAATGCTGGCTTGCCAGTGTGAAAAGGTTAGGAACCACTGCTTTAACTTTGATAGGTTTAAGTTGGCATTTGCCTGGGAGTGATTTGAAATCAGTGCAATTCAGATGGTATGGAAGCAGCTGAGCCGCTGGAAAACCTTCCCTGCCCTTCCTAGCCCTGAGCCTATCCCCTGAAGTCTGGTTTTCTTTTTTGTTCCCCCTTGGTCATTCTTTAAAAAAGTTTTTTTTTTAATTGAATCACCATGAGATACACAGTTTCAAATTTGTTCATGATTTGGATTCAATTATATAATGTTCCAAAACACATCCCCTTCCCCAGTTTAAGTTTCCCTGCCACCAAATGTCCTGTTTCCCTCCTCTCCTGATTCCCCAGTCTGCCTCCATGGAGGGCACTTTTCCTTTCCCCCCAAACTGTCTCACACACCACACACACACCACAAACACACACACACACACACACACATTCCTTTCTCTTTCTTTCCTTTTTAGGCACTGTGGTTTGCAATACTGTTACTGAAAGGTTATCATGGAGGTCACTTTACCTCTTTTCTGCACTCGGTTCTTGTCCCATTATTATTCTCAGAGTGGTTCCTTCTCTGTCCCCTTACTGCTCTCCCTCACAACTGTGGCAAGTTTCGTACCATGGACTAGTGCTAGCCCTCATTTTTACAGTCTTTGGGTTTCATTCTCATACTTTGGTTTATATAAATGTATCTCCTGCAAATGTGTGATCATTCTGTCCCTCTCCCTCTGACTCATTTAATTTAGCATGATACTCTACAAATCTATGCATGTATAAGCAAATTTCATGATTTTATTTTTTTCCTACTGACTGCGTAGTACTCCATTGTGCAGATGTACTATAGTTTCTTTATCCAGTTGTCTGTTCTCGAGCAACTGGGTTGTTTCCAGATTCTGGCAATTGTAAATAGCGCTGCAATGAACAAAGAAGTGAAGATGACTTTTCTATGTTGTATTTTTAGGCCCCTAGGGTAGTCCCAGGAGTGGTATTGCTGGGTTGTATGGAAGCTCAATTTCTGCTTTTCTGAGAAATGTCCATATTGTTTTCCAAAAAAGGCGGGGCCATCTGGCATTCCTACCACCAATGAATGAGAGGTCTTTCTCCCCACATCTGTCCAAGCACTGGTTGTTCTCTGCAGTGTGAGATGATTATCATATTGTTCTGATTTGCATTTTCCTGATGATAAGTGATGTAACACATTTTTTTTTCATGATCCTTGGCCATCTGTATTTCTTCTTTGCAGAAGTTTCTGCTGATCTCTTCTCATTTTTTCTTTTTTTGTGGGGTTGCATGATTCCTCCTTGTAAAGTTCTACCAAAGCCTTTAATCTTTGATATTAACCCTTTATCAGATGGGTGTTGAGTAGGTACTTTTTTCCATTCCATGGTGGTCTTTGTACTCTGGTCATCATTTCCTTTGAAGTGCAGAAGCTTCTGAGTTTAATGTGTCACATTTGCTTATCTTTTCTTCCACTTCCTTGGTCAGTGATGTTTTGTCCTGAGGATGCCTTTAGCTTCAATGTTGTGGAGAGTTCCGTCTATGTTTTCCTCTATGTTCATTACAGATTCAGCCCTGGCAGTGAAGTCCTTAATTAACTGAGATTTAACTTTTTTTTTTTTCTCAATCCGGCCCAGGTATGCTGGTCCAGAGACTCTCACACATGGGGCAGAGCTGTTCCTTACTCTCCCTGTGCAAAGCCGCTCATGAGGCAGTCGGGAGGCATGGCGGGTTCTAGCCCTGGCCCACCACCTCGGCAGAGCCTCACAACAAGCCAGGCCACCGCTCCTCACTCCACGGGCGCCGCCATTTTCCACTTCTGGACTTCCCTCTCGTCAGAACTCCACCCAGCAGACCAGCCCATCACAGCCCGGATCACCGACACCCACCCTGCCGCAGCTTTTTCCTCAATCCGGCCCAGGTATGCTGGTCCAGAGACTCTCACACATGGGGCAGAGCTGTTCCTTGCTCTCCCTGTGCAAAGCCGTTCATGAGGCAGTCGGGAGGCATGGCGGGCTCTAGCCCTGGCCCACCACCTCGGCAGAGCCTCACAACAAGCCAGACCCCCCTCACCCCCGGCGCCGCCACTTTCCACTTCTGGACTTCCCTCCTCAGAACTCCCCCAGCAGACCAGCCCATCCAGCCCGATCACCGACACCCACCCTGCCGCAGCTTCCTCAATCCGGCCCAGGTATGCTGGTCCAGAGACTCTCCACATGGGGCAGAGCTGTTCCTGCCTCTCCCTGTGCAAAGCCGTTCTGAGGCAGTCGGGAGGCATGGCGGGGTTCTAGCCCTGGCCCACCACCTCGGCAGAGCCTCACAACAAGCTAGACCACCGCTCCTCACTCCACGGGCACCGCCATTTTCCACTTCTGGACTTCCCTCTCGGTCAGAACTCCACCCAGCAGACCAGCCCATCACAGCCCAGCTTGCGCTGCTGCTGGGCGCGCGTTCATCAATAAATGCTTTATTTGGAGGTGTTTAAAAAAGAGTTTGCCTCCCGCCTCGACAAGCCTGGCAAGCTTCTCGTGTTGTATATGATATGCCAAATTCCAGTAATACTATATTAGGTCATTCCCATGACCTAATATAATGGTTTGAGGCTCTTTATGTTCCTGTAGCAAGCTGATGCCCTTGGCTCTACTGGCATGAGACAGGACATATGGAGATATTACTGGTGCCCGCTCTAGCAAATAGATGATCAACGGGAAGATCGTGATCGTGAACTTTTGTGCATGGTATTAGAAAGAGGACTAAGTTAATTTTTTTTGTAGTGACCAGTTTTCCCAGCACCACTTGTTGAAGAGGCTTCCCTTACTCCACTTCATACTTTTCACCCCTTTATTAAGATTAACTGATCATATACAGTGAGGTCTGACTCCGCTATTAAACTCTTTCCCATTAATCTGAGGGCCTGTCTTTATCCCAATACCATGCTGTTTTAATTAATACTACTTTGTAGTACAGTTTGAAGCTGGAGAAAGTGATGTCTCCCATCTTTCCACCAAGGATCGCTTTTAGCTATCTGGGGGTGGGGGAGGGATTATGTCATAGTGGTAATTGTTCCATATGAATGTAGGATACTCAATCGATTTCTTTGAAAAGTGACAAGGATATCCTTGTAGGGACTGCACTGAATCTGTACAATACTATGGAATGTATTGCCATTTTGATATTAATCTTCCCAATCCATAAGCAGGGGGCATGTATCCATTTCCTCATTATCTCATTTCTTGGGAGTGTTTTGTAGTATTCTTTGTATATGTATTTCACCTCTTCAGTTAAGCTGATTCCAAGGTATTTGATTTTCTGAGGCAAAACTGTGCATGGAATTGATTTATATATCTTTTTCTTTCATTATTTATATAAATAATGAAATAACGGATTTTTGAAATATAAAATGAAATAATGAAAATAATGGATTTTTGCATATTAATGTTGCAGTCTGCTATTATACTATACAAATCCATTCTCTCTAGGAGTTTTTTGTAGTCTTCAGGATTTTCTAATTTCAATATCATGTCACCAACAAATCATGAAAAACTTGACTTCTTCCTTTCCTATCTGGATGCCCTTGACATATTTTTTCTTACATAATTTCTATGGTGAGTACTTCCAGCACTATACTGAATAGGAGGTGGTGAGAGTGAGCAATCTTGTCTTGTACCTGATCTTAGATGAAAGGCTTTTAGTTTATCCTCATTGTTGAAAGGTTTTCTGTTTTGTTTTGTTTTTTAAATCATGAACAGGTGCTCGGTAAAGTATTGATGAGGTATTCATTTTATTGAGTTTTCACTATATCCCTCCAAGGCTTCAGGCCTAGAGGGTTTCACTTGATAAATCTGCAGTAAATCTTAAGTATATACATTCCTTTGTATATAATTTCCTTCTTTGATCTTGTTGCTGTCAGTGTTCTATCTCTGTCTATGGCTTTTGTCATTCTAATTAGGTTGTATGATTTGGATTTCTTTTAGCTTGTATTCTTCAGCCTCCTGGATCTGGGTGCATATACTCTTCAGATCTGGGAACTTCTCAGCAAAGTTGTCTTTGATGTTTCTTCATTAAGGTTGCCTTCCTGGCTCCCGAGACTCTGGTGATTCTTATGTTGTTCCTCTTGAATTAATCCCAATGTTCTCTTGTCAGCTATCCATTTATTTTGAGGAATCTTTTGTATCTTCTGCTGTTGCCCAGAGGTTTCTACACCTCACCTTAGAATTCATTGATTCTTCCTAAGCAGCTGTTATTCTGCTGCAGAGTTTTTCATTCTATCTACCAAAATTCTCAGCTCTGTCATTTCTGTTTGTTGTTTCCTCATTGCTGCTCATTTCCTCTTGTGTTTTATTGGCAGTTTGTTCATTGTTTGAGCTCCTCATGCAACCTCAACAACTCCCCTCTAACTTCCCTTATCAGAGAACTAAATTAGTTCATTATTACTGCTTGACTCCTTCTGGGCTACAATCTTCACTGGTGAGGTTCTGCGTTGCTTTACCATTGTGACGCTTTGTTGCTGGAGTTGTAACTTGTGAGTTTTTGTGTAGCTAGCTGACTATAGTTAGGATGTCTCTGCATATTCATGTGAGTTATTGAGAAGTGACGAAATGTACAACAGTGCTCTTCATGGACAGAGAAAATTTGATGTTTTATTTATTTTTCTTGCTTAGATTTACTGGATGGATCTTTCAATACCTTTCATGGAGCCACCGTGTCTTGGTACATGGTTCACGGAGCCCTGCCAAGGGTGATCCTCAAGTCCAGAGATAGGAGACTCTTGAGAGATGCCGGTGTGTATCCGTGCCTCTGCAAAGTTGCTGTCATTAAACCCTGTTTTCTGACCTTCCTCCTAGGACAAGAATGAAACACCACTGCTCCTCTCTAAAACCAATCTTTCCATTCATGCCTGGGGTTGCACTAATCATCAATATTCTACCCTCTCCAAGGATTCTACAAAGTCTCTCCTTATGCCAGATCAGAGCATCATTTCCCAAACACATTCTGGAACCCCTGAGAGTCCTTAAGTCTGTCCTAAAGGAAAAATTTGTTTGTTATAGAATTTCAACTTCTCATTAGCACCTTTTCAAAAAATACAATAAAGTATTCAGAAAAAATGAGTATCAGGAAAAGCAATCATCTGGTTGGATGTTTCAGCACTGCCACTCTTCTATGGATGTTTCCAAACATTCTCTGTCAATTTCCTACTCAGGTCTTTCTGTCCTGTTAGCAAACGCTTCACTGCTGGCTGGGTACAGTTTGAGTACCAGTGTCCAGGGTGGCGTCCCTCACCTTTACAAAAACACTTCCCACAGCCTGCAAGCTACAGTCTCATTTCTCTGGTACATTCTATGACTCCACTTCCTGAAAAACCCTCATGAATTACTGTCCCTTTCCTTCACTTCTCAACACACCCCCCACTGTACTATTTCCCAGGACTCTCCCAAGCCACTGGCTGAGGTTTCTAGGGCTTATAACCAATGAGCCTATATGGGTACAAATGCCCTTTGTGTTAAATAAACAAAACCATTCCAGACTGCTGGAAAATACCCTCTTTCATTCCTCTCTCTCTATTCTCTCTCTAGGTGAGCCAACTAAATGCTATTTACTAGCCCTGAAACCCTGATCTCTTTCCCAAATTTCAGATAAGTACTCCCAATCTCAGTTTTTAAATAAAAACATTTAAAATATGTCATATTCCAAACAGAGCCTAGAACTCCCTTCAATCCCTAGCTTTCCATCTGCCAATGACTGGCATCTGATTTGCTTAAGCTAAAAGTCGATACCCAAGAATTACCGTTTTATTTTGTGACTTTCCTCCACACTCACTTTACCCTCTGTACATCTGCAAGATGTGTTTCCCCCCCCCTTCCCACATTGCCCACCTCAGCTCAGCACCACCTATCTCACTCAGCATGCAAGTTTTCAATTCTAACTCACTCTCCCTGTTCCCACATGGGACACCTCAATTCTCTTCCAGACAGCACATGAAGATATACTGCAAAGATACAAATCAGATTACCCTTTTCCCCTGCTTCAAATCCTCCAGCAGCTTCTGAGAACTTTTAGGAAACCCAAAGCTTTACCGCCACGAAGGTCCCGTCTGTCTTCTGCCTACTGTGTGAAGCACACGGGCTCCTGCTTCTTTCCTCTTCCTCCACCTGATTCCTGCCTGGGCCTTTGCTCTAACCAATTCCTTTACCTGGCATGCTTCCTGCTTCCATGCTTCCTGCTTCCATGCTTTTTTGCTGATATTTTTAATAGTCAACACGCTCGAAAGAGCTATGCTTGGAATATCACGCCTCACTCAAGTGAGAGAAGGAATCAGGAGTTCTGACCTCCGTTGCCATTCCAGAGTCAGGGACGCTGTCTCATTTGCCAAGGCACTGAAAATCAGATGGGCTGGACATGTAATGCGATTTCAGGTGACCGCTGAACTAGAGCCGTTACCAACTGGATCCCACGGGACGTCAAAAGATCACATGGCCGCCTACCTACAAGATCACTTGTTGGAGGACATGTTTAGCTAATCTGGGAGTTTTGTTGTTTTGCTCACTCCCAGCTTAATCTTATTTAAGCCAAGGTTCATTCTAATGAGATCTCTCTTCTATGTAAACACTGCTAGAGGGTGTGGCAGTTACAGAAGTCACCTTGATTGAATAACTTCTGACTTATGCATCTACTAAGACTTCTATGTTTTCTAGATTGGGCACAGCTCCTCTTTATACCCACTGCACCCAACGTGGGACAGTTAGGAATTTACCAGGAGACTACCACCCTGGCTACGCTGAGACTAAAGGAAGACTATAGGAAGGATCATACTAGTTTGCTCTAAGCAGGCGAGTATGACCCTTTCAGTACATGAGAACAAGATACTCAGAATCACCCTGGTGCAGATAATAATAAGGACCTTGTGGGTACCATCTAGATTACATGAAGCTCATGAAGTTAAGATGTATTACTTTATATCAGCCCCTCTCTCTCCAGTGTTTTACATAAGAGATAATCTCGGATTAGTCCTTGGTGTAACCTTTGTTTATACCTGCAATAGGGTGTGGCACTACACTCTGTTTAGGGTTCTTTGTTGGCATGACAACCTCCCGATTGGATTACTTTGGTGTATATAAGGGGCTGACTTGAGGCCCCTTCACCTTTTGCCTTTTGGTTCCTCAGCCTTCAGCTTTTGGCTCCCCTGCGGCTTTTGGCTTTTGGCTTTTGGCTTTTGCTCTTTGGCCTTTCGCTCCTTCTGGGTAGGACTCAGCTCGGGTGACATCCTCTCTCTTTGGTGGGAGACTTAGGCTCTTTTGTATGGTCTAAGTTCGGACCAGAGCTAGAGTTTGTTCATTATATTGGATTGCTGTGGAAGAGCTTTTGTACTATTAAAAGCCATTTTTGGAACTGCACCAGACTCGTGAGTTTTCATCTTTCTCCCGGCGTCCCCGGAGGTAGAAGATAACCTCTGTCCTGACACTGTCGGGGACCCGGCAACGTTCCCGACAATCGCTGTCTTCCGTTCATCGTCGATTTGCTCGAGCAGGCACCAGTAACATCTCCATATGACCTGTCTCATGCAAGTAGAGCTCAAGGCACCTGCTTGCTCCAGGAACATAAAGGCCAGGCAAAAGGCAAAACATGGATGGATTAGGAGGTCAAAATATTGGTCAAAACATGGATGGATTAGGAGGTCTAAATATTGGTCATGATACCAATATCCAAGGCCAGGCAAAAGGCAAAACATGGATGGATTAGGAGGTCTTGTCAATAGTGGAATCTACGACAAACATGTGGGAGTAGGTAAGGCAGAAAGGAGCAGTGTGCTAATCATTGAAAATGATAATACCAGCCTAGAACTAAACATTTTCTGGTTTTCTGATTTCAAAACCAGAAAAATGGCTTAAGGGGTGGTGGGAAATGGGGACAATTGTGAAAGGAAGATCATAGTGGTATTGGGATTTGGGTTGGAATATTGATTGCTGTAACAAATGCATCATGAACAACTCTGCAAACCACAGTGTTAAAAAAAAAAGCAGGGGGCGGAGCGATAGTCCAGTGGGTAGGGCATTTGCCTTGCACGCGGCTGGCCTGTGCCGGCTCGGGTTCGATCCCCGGCATCCCATATGGTCCCCTGAGCACCGCCAAGAGTATACTTCCTGAGTGCAGAGCCAGGAGTAACCCCTGAGCATTGCTGGGTGTGACCCAAAAAGCAAAAAAAAAAAAAAAAAAAAAAAAAAGCAGGGGGCTATGAAAGACCCAAAAATAGAAAACTGGTGAAAGGCCTCGCTGTATACTTTCTTTCCCAGAAAGGAAAACGAACTTGGTCAGTATCTTCTTTATCTTTTGGGTATTTTTAACGCATGAAATATTATTTACATAACTTACAATACAAATCTAATATTTTAAAAATTAACATACTGTTTTGAATTACCATGTTAAGGGTATTTTAAACATTATTAAGATTTCACATAAATACGGAAAATAATATCAATGGTGAAACATATTTAAAATTAAAATTTAATTGATAAATGAAGCTTTTTAAAAAATTTGTACAAAGATCTTTCTTTTGTTCTGTTTTAAAAAACCTGTATGTCTCCACTGCAAATGTACTGAAATGATCCCTTACTTGAAATCCTTTGCTATTAAGCAATTTTACCCAAGCAGTATTTGGTAAAATGTCACTTTGTCAGTATGAAGAAATCTCTAGGGTAACTCTCGAGAAAGGAAAAAGCTTTGGAAAGAAGAGCTGAGTCAGAGTGTGAGTATTTTGCATATTTCACAGGATTTCCAAATCAAGGTACCTGAGAGGTCACAGCATTTCCCAGGCTGCAGGAGATATCCCCCATATCTCTGATAAAATGCCAGTCTCTTAAGTGAAAAACCGAATTTACTGTGTGACTGGAAATCACACCTCTCTTTTTAATAAGTTGAGCATATTTTTCTTATTTTAATGAGTTATTTATGACACCTTTTTAAAGCCAGTACTGTGATACTTCTGACATTAGTTTCTGAATCTTTTAACACTTTAATATTAAATGTAAAAGTCTCATCATTCCCAATTTGATTTTCCTTTCATAGTCTAAACCTGAATTTTCTTCTGTTTTAAAGACAATGAATAGTGAATATTTTTTAATGAAATGATGCATTGCTCCTGGCGGTGCTCGCGGGACCATATGGGATGCCAGGGATCGAATCCTGGCGGCATGGGTCGGCCGCATGCAAGGCAAACACCCTACCCGCTGGGCTATTGCTCTGGCCCCACTGTGTACTTCTTGTTCGTCACTGGTTCCTGAACTGAGTCTTCTTGTATGGTGGTGATGTACAGAGTAGTTGTTAAAGCATTTGGGAATGTTATTTTACATCAGGGTTGTTCAACACTGGTACTCCAGAACCAAGTCATCCATGGCTGTTGCCGGGCAGCATCTCACGGTGCTCTACAGCATTCCTGGTCTCCCCACTCCCCTGCCCTTGCTAGAGTAACCCTCCCCCACATTAGGAGCAAACTGTCCCCAGACATGATTGAAGGTTCTCCAAAAGCCACCAAGTAGATCCTGAAGCTGTAGTTCACATGGAATGTAGGTCACGGTACAGACTCTGCAGTCAGACCTCTGGGGTTGAAACCAGCTCTTCATTGCCCAGATGACAGCCAGAGTTTTCATTTCAGACTTTACAGAAAGTAGTATTCCTCAGAGCTCTATCCAAGAGAAAACCTGATCTTCCCCCTTTAAGTTTCATCAATAAATGCTCGAGATGAGAGCCTTCTACTGAGACTATACCACCTACTTGGCAAAGCCTGGCAAGCTACCCATGTTTTATTTACTTGTTATGCCAAAAACTAGTAACAATTATGGACCTTAGTTCCATGACCTTAAGAATGGTTTAGGGCTCCTCCTGTCCCTGGAGCAAGTAGATGCCCTTGGGTTGCACTTGCTTGTGACAGGACTAATGTAGATGTTACTAGTGCCCGCTCGAGCAAATCGATGAACAATGGGAAGACTGTGATACAGTGATACAGTGATGCTTTCTTCCATTATTTTTCTTCTATCTTTTGATATATTTCTGGATTTCTATGATAATCCATTTAAACAAATCCTCTCCTGTACTTTTTTAAATAATTGTAATAAAAAATAACAGTCTTTTACAAAAGTTCTTAAGTTCCCTGATTTCTTTCTTTCCCCCTTCCTGAAATAGAATAAAAATAGTTAAAGGCTTTCCATTTTCTTCTGAGTACAACTTTAATAACATTCAAACATTTTGCACCCAGTGGTCCAGAGTTACTTTTCTACTCTTTCTTCAATAATTTATTTTATTAGTAATATTTATTTGTTACAGTTTAGATAACATGTTTACAATAGTGGTAAGGTTTGTGTTTCTGTGTGGTAAGCTATTGCAACTCCCCACCCACACAAAAAATGCCTAAAGCCCCACCAACACTGCCCTGCTTTATTTATATACCAAACATGTGTGAGACCATCTGGTATTGTATTTTTTCTAATTTATTTCATTTAATACTTTATCACTTGATCACTTGACATCCCAGTAACATTTCCATTTGACCCTATCACTTGCCAGTGTAGTCCAATGGCATCTGGTTGAAGAGCCTCAATCAGTTCGCTCAGGGTCTCGACAAATAAGTCTGACTATCTTGTAGGTGAGCGGCCACGTGATCTTTTGACATCCCGTGGGATCCAGTTGGTAATGGCTCTAGTTCAGCCACAAGTGGCTGCACGGTTCATCAATAAATGCTGGATTTTGAGATGACTACAAGAGTATGCTACCTGCACGGCAGAGCCTGGCAAGCTACCCGTGTCGTATTTTGTATTTGATATGCCAGATACCAGTAACAATTATAGACCTCATTCCCATGACCTGATGGAATGGTTTGAGGCTCTTTATGTTCCTGGAGCAAGCAGGTGTCCTTGGGCTCTACTTGCATGAGACAGGTCATATGGAGATGTTACTGGTGCCCGCTCGAGCAAATCAACAATGAACGGAAAACAGTGATACAGTGATAGTAATCTTGTAGGTAGGCGGCCACGTGATCTTTTGACGTCCCGTGGGATCCAGCTAGTAACGGCTCTAGTTCAGCGGTCATCTGAAATCACATTACATGTCCAGCCCATCTGATTTTCGATGCCTTGGCAAATGAGACAGCGCCCCTGACTCTGGATCGTTGACGGAGGTCAGAACTCCTGATTCCTTCTCTCACTTGAGTGAGGTGTGATATTCCAAGCATAGCTCTTTCGATTCCTCTTTGGGAGACCCAAATAGTGTTCTCATCCTTTTGTAGGGCCCAGGTCTCTGAGGCGAACCTCACTAATTCCATCCACGTTGTGGCAACATAAAAAAGTTCAAGAGTTCCCTGTGTTAACATAAGGAATCGTCTTTTGTGAGCTCATACCTGTCCTTGGCCACTTTACCTTAGTTACATTTTAAGAGGCATATAATTGCAGTTTTGATGTCCTCTGTGGCGCGAGCATTATTTTAGAAGTATTTTGAACACATTTGCTGTTTTAAAAGCTGTGAATTAAAATTTTACTTTTTAAAACCAAAGTCTTATTATTGTACTATGATGTGCGAATGCAATTAAAATTTTTCTCTGTTTTTAAAACCCAAACAGGAATGAATAATTTTTATATTATCTGTATCTCTTTCAACTTGACAAGAGATGCATTATCTGCATCTCTTTCAACTATTTCCACTTGATATAATATAGAAGATCTATATAAGTCCTATATTGTTCTATACCGTTCTATAGAAATTCTATACCATTATATACCATTATAGAATTTCTACACCATTATAGATGTTCTTCTGATAAAGTATAACACAGCAAAGTAAAGAAACGAAGGGAAAATGTATTAAAATTTCCATTAATAAAAGAGGTTACAGGCTTTTGGCACTGTCGGCCATGATCCAGGGACACAGACTCCCGGCAGAGCTGCTGCGGGCTATTCCCATGCTAGGCTGATCATGAGCTTTGCGGTAGGGGAGGGGCGCACGCGCAGGTTCTGGTCCTGGCTGCCACCCCAATTGAGCCTTAGAAGCCAGAAAAACCTTATGCACCCAAAGTGCAACCATTTTCAAAATGCGGGCTCCACTGCTCGTCAGAGCCCCAAAGAGAGAAATTGATTTCAAGGCCAGGTGTGCGGGTTGCAGTGGCTAAACTCACTGGGCTTCTGTGGAGCTGGAGCTCAGGGTCCCTTTCCCCACCTCGGTCCCCTCCGGAAGGGCCAGTGGGCCCACTTAGAACTGCTTCTGGCGCTGTCGGCCATGATCAAGAGATGCAGACACACTGCAGAGCAGTTACAGGATCTCCCTGTGGCTCATGGCGCAAAGTGCCCATACAATATCACACAAATCTGGTATACTGATGTACCAGGTATCCCATCACATTTCATATAATTAAGTATGGGCATACAATCACAAGTGTGTGGGCACAATGTCTGGTCTGTGGGAACATATGGATAATTTCTTATGCAGTGCACTCAAATGGCACAATGAAGATTTAAGAATCTCCATTGACTTTATTATTTGTTTGTTTGTTTGTTTGCTTGCTTGCTTTTTGGGGTCACACCCTGCAATGCTCAGGGGTTTCTCCTGGCTCTGCACTCAGGAATTACTCCTGGCGGTGCTCGGGCAACCATGTTGGATGCCGGAGATCGAACCCGGGCCGGCACAGGCCGGCCACGCAAGGCAAAAGCCCTACCCGCTGGGCTATCGCTCCGGCCCCTCCATTGACTTTAATGTAAGAATATATTCATTTACCATATTTAGAGTTAGCTCTAACAAGCAATATAGAATATATTATTAAGTGTATGCTTAGGACAGGCTCAAACAGAGGTTGAGAAAAGTTTGAAATAAGTGTTGTCCGTAGGTGTAGTGGTGGTGGGTTTGGGGTTGACTAGTAGAAACCCATTCTAATTGTCGCATGATGGGTTTCTATTAGTCAACATGCGACAATTAGAATGGGAAGGAATGGGAGTGAAGATAGATGGTCGGCAACCACACCACCTCCGCTCGCTGATGACACTGTTCGAAAAACACCAAACATTAGCCAAGCGGCACAAATGCTGGCTGACTTCGACCGAGAAAGTGGAAAGATAGGTCTACAGCTGAATCTAAAGAAAACCATGTTTATGAGAAATGAACTAGTTCCAGAGGCCCCATTCACTCTCAATGGAACAAACATCTCTGAATGCAGCAGTGATGTGTACCTAGGTCGAGAAGTCAACATGATGAATGACCTAAAACCTGAGCTCGCAGGAGGAAGAGAGAGGCATAGAATGCCTTCAAAGGCATCGAAGAAATAGATAAAAGGACAAAGAACCTCCGGCTGCGGGCACATCTCTTTGACTCCACCATTTTCCCTGCAGTAACATACACCTCAGAGACCTGGGCCCTATGAAAGCAGGATGAGAATGCTATTCGGGTCTCCCAGAGAGGAATCGAAAGAGCTATGCTTGGAATATCACGCCTCACTCAAGAGAGAGAAGGAATCCGGAGTTCTGACTTCCGTTGCTATTCCACAATCAGGGACACTGTCTCATTTGCCAAGGCACCGAAAATCAGATGGGCTGGACATGTAATGCGATTTGGAGACAACCGCTGGACTAGAGCCATTACCGACTGGATCCCAAAGATCACGTTGCCGCCACCTACAAGATGGTCAGACTTCCTTGTCAAGACTCTGAAGGAGTTTGAGGCTCTTCATATTCCTGAATCAACCAGATGCCATTGGGCTACATTGGCACGTGATAGGGTCCAATGGAAATGTTACTGGTGCCCGCTGGAGCAAATCGATGAATAACGGGGTTCAGGTGATCAAGTAGAAACCCAATACGCTTTAGAAACTCAGAAAGTAAATTCAAGAACAGAAATTGGCCAGATTCGTTACACAACAACCCAGAAAAAAAAAGTAATGACTTTATCAGTACCATTCCCTTATATGGGCTGTATTGGTCAACATAATTAGTGCTGGCTAAGGGAGCAGGAACGGGGATGGGGACTGGGGTGGGAAATGAGGGTCTTGGTTGTGGTGGGAGCATATTGGTGGTGGGATGGGTATTGAACACTGAGTTTTTCTAACAACTGTATTGTGAAAAACTTTGTACTTTGCAAATCATGGTGTTTAAATAAAGTTAAAAAAATCTAAAAAGAAAAAAAAGAAGAGCTTACCTGGAACATGTCTGTATCTTTATCATGAGTGTACTCGACCACCACAGTCTGATTCCTGGACAGAGTGTATGATATACTGTGTTGACCTTTGCAGCTGACAGCCTGATAAGAAAGCAGAATAGATAACATTTCATTAAGATTTCATTTCAACAACTTAGCCAAAATTCTGTTTGTGCTTAAAATATTTAAAAATTAAAAATTTATTTCTTACAGAAGAATAAATCAATTAATATCTTGTAGTATTTTTTTCCTAAATGATAGATAAATGTAAATATTCTGGCTATATAATATGCACCGTTCTAGTCAATAATAACTGCACTCAGTTCTATATCTGACTTACGTCTTGCATAAGCAGTTGTTGATCCAGACATGCATAGAATTAATAAAGTTGCTAAGTTAGTTTTATCTTATCTATTTTTAGACTAGGCTAATCTAACAGTCTTTGCCAACGAATCCAGAAATCAATATGTGATATTGTTCTTATTTTCTTCATAATGATATATCTAAATACGTTTTAAATTGTGGTCATATACTTTAAAATTTACAAAATTACCAAAGGTTTATTTTCACTATATTTCAAATCTTTCAAATACATTTCATTCAATTTTAATCAACGAGTATTCATTATCAATGCAACACACTAAGCATAATAAATAAAACTTTAATAAGCTTTTTAGTTAAACTTTTATTGAATGCTGCTGCTGTACTAAGACCAGAAAAGCATATGGAAGTAGCTGGACATATACAGCATATTAATGAAAATGTATTCTGAACATAATGTAATTGCTTACAGTCATAAAGCACAATGTTCCAAATCAGCTCTGAAGTTAGCCTGGCTAATCTCATGGTTATTTAATCATCTGCCCGAAGGAACTTCATGATTGAATTCATATTTTCTTATATGCACTTCATTAAGATAATACCAGAATTAGAAATAATAATACTTCAGATAAAATTCTGAAAGTACTTCTTAGGTGACTCAACTCCATTAACACAATAAATATTCATTGGTTTCAGGTGAATTTGATAATATTGGTAACTGCCAATTTTTTGAACCCCTAATTAATAAGAACCATTTCCAACTTAAGTAGATATTTATTAACTTTGTAGTTTAGTGAATAAAATTACAAGAAAAGTAATTCTCTTAAATCCAAACGTGAAAACCTAATCATCATATGGTTATTATAAAGTAACTGCCCCAAGATGCCTTATGTGTCTGCTGTATTAAAAAGTTTAGTTCCGAGAACCCCAGGATCAGGCCCAATAGTACAGTGCCTGCCAAATGTGTGAGGTTGTGAGTTCAATTCCCAGCACCACCTCACATCACCAGTGGGTATGGCCCCTGCTGCTGCCAGTGTGATTCCACAACAACCAAGCAAAAGAAAGTGAACATAAAGTAAGTATTCGATATTATAAATTCATGAATTCAAACACTACTTCTTTAGCTCACACATATGCATAAAATAAAGCCTATACAAAAAGATACACATGACAACCCTTTTATGTATGTTCTGTAATCCATAGTCTGGAAGGGAAGGAAAAGAGAAAGAGAGAGAGGGGAAAAGAAATAAAGAACCTGCCATGGAGGCGGGCTGGGGGAGAGGGAGGGGAGGGAACTGGGGACGTTGGTGGTGGGAGATGGGCACTGGTGGAGAAATGGGTGCTGGAACACTGTATGACCAAAACCCAAATATAAACTTTTTAATTGTATATCTTTGTAATTGTATATCTCACAGTGTATAATAAAATACTTAAAAAAATAAAGCCTATAGTTAGTCAATTATCTGTTAAATAAGGAGTCAACAAGCTTTACAAAGCTCAAAGCTTTTACCACATCAAATCTCCACATAAAATGTCGAACATATTTGTATAAAATTATTGTTATTTATAAACTAAATAAAATTATTTAGTTTATTATCATGAGTCATATGTTTATAAGTGTCAATATTCATGGTTATCATATGTGCCCACACTGATGTGCCCCAAACCTCTACCAACGCCCTTATGTTATTTCCAGTTGTCTAGTGAGAACGGCATATATCAAAGACTGAACACAGCCAGTGCTGGACTGTATGTGGTGAGAAAGGAACCCTCATCCACTGCTGGGGAAATGTTGTCTGGCTCAGTCTCTATGAAAAAACATGGAGACTCCTCAAAACATAGAACAGAGTTCCCACATGATCCAGCACTTCTTAGCATCTACCCTCCCGAACACAAATATTAATTTCCAAAGTTAGAGTCACACCTATGTTCATCATACCACTTAGTACAATAGACAGAATAAGAAAACAACTCAAATATCTAACAGCAGAAGAATGGAAAAAGAAGTTGTAAGATAGAAACAATGGAATACTTTGCAACTATAAGAAAAGACGAAAACATACAGTTAACTCCAATGTGTATAAAACTGGTGTATGAGATTACTGTGTTGGTGACTGTTATTCTAAGTCTTTCTGTGTTTTATTTTTTTAGGTGTTGCGGCCACACCTAGTGGTGCTCAGGGCTTGCTCTTGGCTCTGAGATAAGGGATTACTTCTGGTGGTGCTTGGGAAACCATATGGGATTGAACCAGGTCAACCATGCACAAAGCAGGTGTCCTACCCACTGTTCTAGCATTTGGGCCATTCTGTTTTTATATTTACTTAATTTCAGTGGTGCTGGGGCTTGAAATCAGCATAGCATGTGTTCGACATCATTAGCTATAAATGTCAAATCTTCAACAAAACTTTAACATTTGTAACAGTTAAATACAAATTTCAACAAGCACAGTGTCTTATACATTACTGATGGCTTTGACTTGGTCATTTCACATTTTTTTTTTTGTTTGAGCCACACCCTGTGGTTTAGTTAGGGTTTACTCCTGGCTCAGCACTCAGAAATTACTATCAGAAGTACTTGAGGGCCATTTGAGATGCCACAAATTGGACCTGGGTCGGCAGCATGCAAGGTAAGCCACCTACCTGCTGTGTCTCTCCCATCTCTAAGACATTTCCTATATTTTGCAAAGGAAAGTTTTCCCAAAGGAGACTAGGTGTGGTCCTCTTTTGACATCCACTATACTCAATTCAAAAACTACTGTAACACATGTGACCTTCTCACACTAACTCAGATTTGGAAATCTATTTGAAATTGTGTGGAAACGCAGCACACCCAGTGTGCCTGGTGGTAATCTGATTACTCCCTATTGCCTCTTCTGTTGTGATGAGTAGGCCCTGGTCCTGATTCTCACAGCTGTGACATTCAGTGACAGGCCTGTTCTTGCCAGTCCCTCCAGTCCTAGCACGGAGGGCAGGGATAGGGGTCATGGTACATTCTCTGAGTGCCAGATGAGTCAACAGACTGTGACAGAGACTAGAGAAGACTCAGAGCTTTCCCTCTTCTTCCCCCTCCCCTCTTTCCTGCTATTCACCAGCAAAGGGATCAGCAGTGACATCCTCTGTGCCAATTTATTACAGGTGTGAGTAATAATAATCGAACAATGCACAGCAGAAATGGAATGATCTCTCCCTATGAGGGATTTACAGAAACACAAGACAACCTGTGAACTGGCTTACAGATCTGGGCTTACCAGGGGCAGGGGTGGGCAGAAGGGTGGCTGGGAGGAAAGTGGACGCTTGCAGGGTGTGCTGTTGTAATGTTGTGTACATGGAGCCCTATCATTAGCACAATATTGTAAATGCTGGCATTTCAAACAAATAAGAAAATAAAACTATCAGAAAGAGATGATTACAGTCTAGGAAATTACAGACCCATAGAATGAAGGACTCCAATTTGATCTAATTAAAGGCATCATTCTGGGGGCCAGAGAGAGATAGCACAGTGGGTAAGGTTCAGACCCTGCATGTGGCAACCCTGGATTCAATCTCTGGCACCCCATATGGTCCCCTGGGCCCCACCTCAGGAGTCATCCCTAAGTGCAGAGCCAGGAGTAAGCCCCTGAGCACTGCCAGATGTTGCCCCCAACAGAAAATAAATATCTAAATAAGTAAAGGCATAATTCTGCAACTCCAGACATCCTTTCTGAATCAAGACAGTTCCTCTTAGATGAGACCTGGAGCTTCTCCATTTTATTCTCTTTGCCTCACAGGTTTGGCTCAGACCTCCTCTGCAATTCCACAGGTCTGGTGAGCATTGGCTGTTCTGGTTTCACTTAAACATCAGGGAGCTCTCCAAGTTTCCAGACTCTAGAAACAAACATGTTTCATAATGTCCAGAGGGCTTTCTTCCACTTACAAACCCAAAGGAACAAACATAAAGGTTCACCAGGTATGATGATGCCAAAAGGCAATGCTACAAGATGCATCCCGGGATGGTCTGAGCACTTTAAGGCTGCTGGAGAGCTTCCAAAGGATATTTTAAAAGTATGAGGGAGACACTTTAAAAAACATTAAGGAGCCGGAGGTTAGTTTCTAGTCCCAAAGTGAAAGAGGGAAAAGAAAATCCACAGAGGAACTCACAAGCCAGGACTTCCTTCTCAGAGCTCTAACTGGTCCCATTTAATTCCAGTTCTGTAAAGCTCCTGAAGCAAGTCTCCCATCAGAGACTGCATCAGGCGGCAGACCCCTGGCACCTCTCTCATGCATCCTCCCTGCTAGCTGAGTTTGTTCTCCATGAATAAGTCCTTCGAGACCCCACGAGCACTCCTGGTCCCTCCTCCCCACATGAGAGTCAGCTCATGGAATGAGGCCCACTATTGTTCAATGGAGCCTTGAACATAGTATTAGGTGAGGTGAGGCTCCCGAGGTGAGAACATGAAGAAAGCTTTTCACTCTCAGTTAATGCACCATGCTGTGCCATGTGCTCTTGGAGAAGCAATCTGGGGGTTGACATCAAAACCAGCCTGAAACCTCCTGTCCCCAAATTTCTGTGAGAAAAATGATCCTTTTTAGGCTGTTTCTGGATGGAAATTTTATTACTTGCAGTCTAAGGCCTTGCTTCTTAAACTGTAGTCATGTCAACTAAAAACAGACAAACTTTAAAATTAAAATTCTTTATGATTTATTGTCAGTAAAGGCTTGATTTGCATACTAATTTTATATACCTATATATCTAGGGCTCTGTAAAGAAAAATTCTCAGGTGGAAAGGGGTGGCGAGTGGAAAAAGTGTAAAACCTCTAGTCTACAGGACCACTACACTGTTTGGCCCGAAAGTGTTTTCTCTTCCTGGGTCTCCTGTGCCCATCAGTACTCAATCATCTCAGTCCCTTGCACATAAAGGCTTCGTGCTATTTTGGAGCCTTCTTGCCACTGTGGTGCAGCTCTGAGAAGGCCACTGCCAGACAGAAAGAGCAATGTGTAATGCTTCACTTTTTTCTCCTCAACTGCAAAGTAGCTGGTGGTGACTGGTAATTACAAAATTGATTTATTTTCCAATTGAGTTTTATAATCAACTCCTCTGTGGTTCCAATCTTGCTGGTGTGTCTATAGCAGGTAGTACAAAACCTTCTGAGAGAGCAGTAATGTTTCCCTTCTTACTCTTCTGTCTCTCCCCAATCTCCCTCCCCCACTGGAGAATGGACCCAAGAGGGTCATTCATGCCAGCACAAACCCTATGACTGAGCCACACCACGCCCCATGAGCTATGTTTCTAATGGATATTTCATATACTCCTGAATGCATGAATGAATGCATGAATGAAGGCTGCCAATGATTAGAGCCAATCTATGCTTTTCTTGCGGTGATCTTCAGGTGCTGGATGACTGAGATGTAATGAAAATCTTACATTATATTTAAAATTAGTGTTTATATAGTAAGTGCTAGAGGGCATATGGAAAAGTAGTATACTCATTTATCAGAGAGCTATGAGATTTTCCCATAGTTCAGCCTCTCTGGAACAATGTTTTGGAGACCCCCTTGAAGCATTATGAGCAGAATTTTTAGATGACACTGAGATTCCACTCCTGGCCTCTATTCCAAGAAAACAAAACATTAATCTACAAAGACATAGGACACCTAAACTTATTCAGTACTATTCACAACAGCCAGGATTGCGAAGCAATCCAAGAGGCCAATAATAGATATGTGGATAAAGAAATTTGGAATGTACTCTATGGAGTACTACTCAGTTACGAAAAGATGAAATCTTGCAGATTGCTGCAACTTTGGAGGCTGTCATGCTAAGAGCAGTGAGTATGAAAGCAAAACATAACTACTGGACGATCACGCTCATATGCAGAGTATAAAAGAAAAAAAAAAAATTAGATCAATTCCAATGTAAACAAATTCTGAAACATGATCAACAGAACTGGGAACCCTGTAAGAGGAAGGAAGAAACCATGGGATAACGGTGAAAGGATCTTGAAACATTGGTGGAAGGATTGATGTAGAAGCTCTGTAACTATAGGACAGTGACTTCAGGGCCAGAGAGACAGTACAGGGGTTAAGACAAACACAACCCTGCATGTAGCCTACCCTCGTTCTATCCCTGGCACTGAGTATAATCACGTGAGTGCAACTGGCTATGATCCCAAAGCACTGAGCCAGGATTAAGGTATGGCTCCTAAACACAAAACATAGAATTAAAAAAAAAAAAAAAAACGACTTCACTACTTTTTTAAACTGATGCCTTGATAAAAATAAGTAAATAAAATTAATTATTATCTAAAAGGGATTTTTAAAGAAATTTTATACCATTCTTGAAATGGCAAAATGGACAACTTTTTAGTACTTCCTAGTTGGAGGAGAAATAAAAAGGGTACTAGAAAATGCTGGAAAACAAAGTATGTTAGAAATGATGAGGTCAAATTTCAGGCAACCACATGTTATTATGTACGCCAGTGGGGCATGATTTTCTACACTAGACTATAACACCCTTGTTTAAGTAACTGAAACAGTTCTCGATCTGTGAGTGGGCACAAAAATCTAAGTATCAGATTAAATAAAATGCACATTTTCCCCCTTCAAACACACAACTAATTTTTCCATAATATCTTTGAGAACCAAATGATTTGAAGTTAACAATCCCTCTCGCATAGACACCCTAAGTGTCAACCTCTGTAGAATCCCAGTTAGCAGTCTACAATAGCCAACTCAAATGAACGGATTTTTTGGAAACAGCAGCGCCTGCACATTTTCTCTCCTCTTTGAGTAAATATGATTAGTGGTGCTTTCACCTCTCCAAAAGAAATGCCCAACCATCTGGTGCAGCTTATCCCTTGAAGGAATCCTTTCTAGATAAATATCAAGTTTTCACTGAGCTGTTCTCATGAGTGTTGCGTCATGGGTCGGAATGTGGAAACGCTTCTCTGAAAAGCTGTTTGCTCGCTGTCTTTTGTTTCCAAAGACAAATCTCAGGAAGTCAGAGGTGCGCTCTAATCATTGCCTGATGGGAACAGTCCCAGGAGAGGGTCAGGACACTCTATGGGGTGTCACTCAATGAAACCAGTAACTGTTCTGGTTTTTATATGCATCTGTTTGCTTAATAGCTTTCTTCATGATGCCCATGACAGAGCACTCCTCACCAAGGCACAATGAAGTACGGAGAGGCTCCTGAGACAATTATTCTGCATGTTTTGGGCAAGTTTATTTTCAGTCACTGTTAATTTTAATTCTTAAGCTGATAAATTCATCCATTATATAGCTTAAATAAGTAATGACACAAACCAATTACGGCAGAAAGGACCTAATACAATACAAAAATAACTGCACCGACCTCTCATATCAGTTCTGGTTACTAAATACATGTATCTTGTATCAGGGTGTGTTGCTATAGGAACAACATTTTAATTGGCAAGGTAGAACATTATAATGGAATCTGGGGTTAGGACTGAACGGGACCAGTGAATCAAAAGTATTCTTATAAGCCAACTCTGATATTTGTGTGTAAAGCAGATGTGTGCACATTTATGAGCGAAATGGATGAATTTGCTGTGAACCTTCCAGCAGTTGGGAAATAAACTGCCAAATGATTTTATAACCCAGAGCATGTGAGTGCTGTCACGTGGAGGAGAGTGGGGTTCCAGACAGTATTGGTACACAAGGACACATGACAGCTGCCCTGTGAGGTCACCGGCAGTGAACTTTACTATAATAACTTTGACAATCCAGCCTAAGCCTGAAGCTCGACAAGAGGAAAGTGTTCACCCAGGACGGCCGCCTCAGTCTCGGAAGCTGGGTTTAGGGTCACCGCACCTAGTGCCTATGTCTTTGAGGAAAGGAGATCGGGCTAGATGCAAACAGTATGGAGCTCAAGCGGGCCAGCGGGTGTTGATGTTCAAAAAAATATCCACGACCACAGGTGTGATTCCTAGTCACTTAACAGATGTAATGAAATCTCACAACCACTGAGTTTCAGTTATGTTTAAAATTAATCATCAGAGTCAATGCCAGGAGCACTTACTTCACGGTATCCAGAAAAGGAAAGATGTACATGACGCCATTACCTCTTTGCAAATACAGAGCGGTACTCAGAGGCCTGCTCCATGACCTGAGGGGTTGACTATCAGTTCATTCACGTCCACAGTGCACATTTTGCAGATTACTATTCTGTTTGGTTTTAAATATAGGTTATCTATTGACTGTATTAATTAGAGATAATCCCAGTATGACAAACATGTTTTTCCAGAACTAACGACTTTTATGTCAGACTGACAAGTATAATTAGGCACAAATCCTCAATCAATCTGGTTCAAATTGCTACAGGGAAGATGAGGCCACTGCTATCTTTGCCAATTTATATATAAAATATGTATGAGTGCTATTTCTAAAGAGAAGAGGTAGCTAAAGGAATTCATAATTTATTTTGCATAAACACACTTTTAAAATTGTCTCTCTTCACACAGCTGCACTTTAAAGTGCCTACCGTGGTTACAATCAGAAAGTCACAAAGTGCTAACATGGATTTCATCAAAACCAACAGTGTTTCCCTCAATAAATACATCAAAAAGATAAACCTATTTGTTAGAGGCAGTGGCTTTGAACTTGGCATCGGGCCACTTCTGTGTCTTTCTGGGACTGGCTTACTGAGACAGTTGATAGACTTTGGCAGAGAACTCCCAGCATAGAGCAGGACACAGGCAAAGGCAGAAAGGTAAATCAATGCGACAAACTTAGACACAGAGAGGGTGAGAACATTTGAGAAGGGCTTGCTTTTAATCTGGATCACTCCCAATTATAATCTAGCTTGATTTGGTCAATGGTACTAGTCACAAGAGAAGACCCATGTCCATAAAGCTCATAAAATATAGTATGTAGGGGAGGTAAGTTGGGCAAGAACACATAGATGCCATGTTGAGATCATCTCCAGAAATTCTGCCACCAACCTTGGCTAAAAATTTCCATGGGGTTGGGACATCTCTGATTTTTTTTAAAATTAGCTTTTAATTCAGGCAGTATGCCTCATGGCTAACAGATTTAAAAGCAGATGCATGGTACCAATCAGGCTGAGTTTTCACCACATGTCTGACTGGATGCCAGATACCAGACCCATTCCTGCAATGTGTGTATTTTGTGTACACAATAAGGTGTATCTCATGGAATATCCTGTTTATAACCAACATAGGTTAAAATACACACATGTATTGTCAGTAAGCTGTATGTTACAGAGTTCATAGTAAATGCAAGCCCTAACTCTTGCCATTAGTAAGCTAATTCCCAGATGTGATAAACTGAATCTGACATAAATCAATTTTATACAAAGATTCCAAAGACCACTATATAATGATCTTAATATGTAGACCAATTTATCAGCTATCAAAGCAGTCCCTTGAGTACCAAGAAAAAAATACTAAAATTTACCCTTGCTCAAAATAAAACAAGACAAAACTTTTTTGTTTATAGTGACAGAAACAACTTCCTCATTTAAGAGATAGTTTATTTTTTTTTAAAAAAAAGCCAAGGAATGTTTTGTGTCTTCCCCAATTTTATTTAGAATTTTAATCTTAAGGATTTGTTTGGACGTAAAGTTTGTTCATCTGCTAAAACAAAAATAAAAACTCATTTTCTTTATGAAATAAAACCAGTTCATGAAGACCACTGCCTAGTTATATGGAAACATGAAAATATTTTCTCTCGAAGACATTTAACTTGGCAGTTGTTATTTTCATGATGTCAAGCCTGTTGGAATCATGCAGATTCTAATACTAAAATACAGCATTTTGAGCAAGACAAAGACTGTCTTTTGTTGGAAACACAAGGAAACATATGATTCTGTTCCAGCTCCATTCATAAAAGTTTTCAGTAAAAATATCGATATATTTGGAGCTACTTCTCAAATGTCATTTAAATTTCTTTTTTTATTAATATTTTATTATACCACCGTGAGATATATAATTACAAAGTTGTTCATGTTTGGGAGTTTCGGCCATAAAGTGTTCCAGCACCCATCCCTTCAACAGTGCCCATTTTCCACCACCTATGTCCCCAATTCCCTCCCCTCTCCCCTATCCTGCCATAGAGGATTTTCGTATATATATATATATATATATATATATATATATATATATATACACACACATCACTTCACTTGATCACTTGACATCCCATTATTCATCGATTTGCTCGAGTGGGCGCCAGTAACATCTCCATTTGACCTTATCATGTGCCAGTGTAGCCCAATGGCATCTGGTTGCTTCAGGAATATGAAGAGCCTCAAATTGTTCGTTCAGGGTCTTGACGAAGAAGTCTGACCATCTTGTAGGTGGGCAGCCATGTGATCTTTTGACATCCTGTGGGATCCAGTAACGGCTCTAGTCAAGCGGTCGTCTCCAAATCGCATTACATGTACAGCCCATCTGATTTTCGATGCCTTGACAAACGAGACTGTGTCTCTGACTCTGGAACAGCGATGGAGGTCGGAGCTACGGATTCCTTCTTTCACTTGAGTGAGGCGTGATATTCCAAGCATAGCCCTTTCGATTCCTCTTTGGGAGACCCGAATAGCATTCTCATTCTGCTTTCGTAGGGCCCAGGTCTCTGAGGCCATATATATATATATATATATATATATATATATATATATATATATATATATATATATATATATATAATCTATCTATCTATATAAATATATACAATATCATTTATATATATATATATATATAAATGATATTGTATATATTTATATAGATAGAATTTATATATATGTCATGCAAATAAATGCAGTCATTCTGTATCTGTCCTTTCCCTTCTCATTTCACTCCAACATGATCCTCTTCATGTCCATCCATTTATAGGCAAATTTCATAACTTCGTTTTTCCTAACAGCTGCATAGTATTCCATTGTGTAGATGTACCAAAGTTTTTTATCCAGTCATCAGTTCTCGGGCATACAGGTTGTTTACATGTTCTGGCTATTGTGAATAGTGCTGCTATGAAAATGAAAGTGCAGATGGTGTTTCCACTGTGTATTTTTGGCTTCCCAGGATATATTCCCAGGAGTGGTATGGCTGGGTCAAAAGGGAGCTCAATTTCTAGTCTTTGGAGGAATGTCAATATCATTTTCCAGAAAGGCTGTACCAGTCGACATTCCCACCAACAATGAATGAGTGTCCCCTTTTCCCCGTATCCACGCCAGCGCTTGTAGTTCTTGCCCTTTTGGATATGGGCCAGTCTCTGTGGTGTGAGATGATATCTCATTGCTGTTTTGATTTACATTTCTCTGATGATTAGTGATGATGAAAATTTTTTTCATATGCCTTTTGGCCATTCGATAAATTAAATTTCTTAAAAGGCCCCTTACTATCTGTCTGTCCTTGGGTAATAATCTAAATTGCTTTCATAACCTGTAAAGTACTACAACTACCTAGAAGGGCAGTTGGAAAAACTCAAGATGATGTTTATAAAGTACCAAGAGTAGATTACTTAACACATAATAATGACGTTTATTTTCAGCTAATTTGATTAATAAGTCGATTATACTTCCTATCTAATAATTTAATACTATATTTTATGAGGTCCTTCCAAGTTCATGACTGATTTGTAAGGCAGTAAAATTTTTAATCAGGTTATAAATGCACAGAATACCCAAGTGTTAGCCAGAGAATAATATGCTTCTTCCTGTTAAGTCCTTTTCAGAGAGTCACTTTTACTAGGTTTTTGTTTGTAATTTTTCGGGGGGTGGGGGTGGGGGATGACTATGCCTATACTAGCAGAGCATATCTTTAGTTACTGATAACATATTGAGCATGTAGCTGGCTGTTTCTTTCCAACTAGGGGAAGTCTCTTATCATTTAGCTATTAGTGTGGTACCTGTCTATTTGATACATGAATAGAATGTCATTTTTAATCTTTAGTAAAAATTAAAAAATAATTTTAAAATATTATTTTACCAGCAATGTTGCAATAAATGTCCATGCATTTATTCATTTTGCATAGAGAGAAAATTCATTTTTTTATTTGAGGAAAAACTATGGGAAACATTAGTGGAAAAACTTCAAACACTGGTAGAGGGAAGTTAACGCTTGATGGTGGGACTGGTGCTAGAGGATTGTATGCCTAAAACTCAGCTATCACACAGTTCTTTAACAAAATTTAAAAAACTGCACAAATAAAATTGCTTATATATAAAAGCAGCAATTATTATATTGCATATATAATTAAGTATATAATTATATATATAATTGTTTTTTGGGGACCGCATAACAGATAACCTGGTGGAATTCAGGAGACTATACTGGGTGCTGGGGAAGGGAGGGACAACCATATAAGATATCAGGAATTAAACCAGGTGAAGCACTTTTTATTTGCTATACTGTCTCCCTGGCTGCAAAGGTAAATTAATTTAAATTCTTATCAGCTGTCTCTCAGGCTGTGGAGAGACAGTGCAGCAGATAAGATGTTTACCTTGTATGTGGCTGGCCCAGTGTCCATTGCTGGCACCCTTGACATCACCAAGAGTGATTTCTGAGCACAGAGCCAGGAGTAAGCCCTGAGTAGTTGGATGTGTCCCAAAACCAAAAAAAAAAAAAAACAAAGTATTTTTCCTACTCCTACCAGATATGGAATTATTAAGTGTACTTTCTGTACTACTTGATAAATATAAAAAGCAATGCTATTGTGCGTATATCTGCAGTATCTGATTATAAAAAAGAAATGCCATTGGGCTTATAATTAGCATTTATATTATGAATAAAAGTTAAAAAATAGTTAGAAGTCATGTCTTTTTTACTATGTCCACTTTTCTTTTTGCTTTGCCCATTATTCTACTGAATTAATGATCTTCTTTGTATTGATTTATAGTCAATTTTATATATTCAATAAATTATCCCTACTGATTTTTTCTCTCTCTAGCTCTCTAATGTTGGGTGTTTTGTTTTGCTATGAAGTTGTATGGTGAAACACCACTCTGCCTTACATTTACTAAGGCCACTACCAGGTAAAGCAAATAATTCCCCATTTTACTGTAGTTCATTCATGATTTGACTTTACAATTTTTTTTTTTGGCTTGGGTTTTTTTTTTGGGGGCGGGGTCACACCCCGTGATGCTCAGGGGTTACTCCTGGCTCTGCACTCAGGAATTATCCCGGAAGTGCTCGGGGGACCATATGGGATGCCGGGGTGGGTTGTGTGCAAGGCATATGCCCTACCCACTGTGCTATCATTCCAGCCCCACTTTACAAATTTAAAAATGTTAACTGAGGGGGCTGGAGTGATAGCAGAGCGGGTAGGGCATTTGCCTTGCATGCAGCCGACCTGGGTTTGATCCCAGGCATCTCACATGTTCCCCAAGCACTGCCAGGAGTAATTCCTGAGCAAAGAGCCAGGAGTAACCCCTGAGCATTGCCGGGTGTGACCCAAAATGCAAAAAAAAAAAAAAAAAAAAAAAAGTTAATTGAACACTTTTCTGAACTTTCTTAAATGATTGTAAAGCTTTAATCTTTAGCATAAAGTTTAAATACTAAATGCACAGCACACAAAATTCGTTTCAAAAAATGATGTTGTTACTTCACACATAATGATGCTATCATCTAGACCTTCCCTAAGGGCACCTTACTTGACTTCCTGATACTTTTTTTTTTAATCTCAGAAATTATTCTTTCTTAATACGAAGTTTGGAGCTTCTGCTTTTTTGGGTCTGTTTATATTTAACTGCTATGGTCTTAATAATTTAACCCTTGGGTACTGGAGCAATAGCCCAGCAGGTAGGGCATTTGCCTTGCACGCGGCCAGCCCATGCCAGCCCGGGTTCAATACCCGGCATCCCATATGGTCCCCGAGCATCGCCAGGAGTAATTCCTGAGTGCAAAGCCAGGAGAAACCCCTGAGCATTGCCGGGAGTGACCCAAAAAAGCCAAAAAAAATTCAATAATTTAATCCTTCACCTAAATCATGTCTCTACATCATACTGCTTTTATATGTGACCCGATTCTTTTAATATGTAAGTTTATATATATTCATAAATATATATTTATATTCATATATGTTCATAAATATATTTGAGGTAAACAAATTAAAAGAATATAAATATATATGTATATATATATTTATATATATATATTTATGAGCTCGTCAGAGCTCCACCCAAGAGAAAAGCTGATCTCAAGCCCTGCTCCCAGAGTCCCACCCTACAGTGAAACCTATTTCAAACCCAGGTATGCCTGATCCAGAGACTCAGATACACAGGGCAGAGCTGATACTGGCTTTCCCTGTGCTCAGCTGATGATGAGGCATCCGGGAGGGAAGGCGGGTCTAGCCCTGGCCCACCATCCCAATAAAGCTTTGCAAGAAACCAAAGAAATCCCCAAACCATGAGGGCCATTATTTTCAACATCTGGACTCCACAGCTTGTCAGAGCTCCACCCAAGAGAAAAGCCGATCTCTCCCCGGTTCATCAATAAATGCACGAGATGAGAGCCTACTATGAGAGTATCCCACCTGCAAGGCAGAGGCTGGCAAGCTACCCATGTAGCATTTGATATGCCAAAAAACAGTAACAATTATAGACCTCATTTCCATGACCTGGAAGGAATGGTTTGAGGCTCTTCATCTTCCTAGAGCGTAGCACACGACATGACATATGGAGATGTTACTGGTGCCCACTCGAACAAATCAATGAACATCGGGAAGACAAGTGATACAAGTGAAGTGATACCATAAGTATACTAAATTTATGCTAAATATATTTTAATAATAAATATTAAATGTATTTAATAAACACTATATTTTATACATAGTTTATATCTATTAAAACATATTTATGAGGTATATAAATACATAAATATTTTATGTAAACTTACATATTAAATATATATGTGTATATATGTATTTATTTGGTAAACAAGATGCTTTATTTAAACACCGTGATTTACAAAGCTGTTGTAAGGTATATGATTTACTTCCTACTTGTATTATGATCTTTTATTAAAAAGTTTAACTAGGTATACCTAGAACAGAATAAACTACCTATTGAAAATGTAGAATTTGATCAGCATTAACATGTTTATTTACTTATGAGGTTATCATCTTCATGAGAATAATGGACAATCTAAAAACATCCACATGTGTTTTCTTACTATAATGGGCTTCTTAATAATGTACTTCCAGCCTGTTCTTCATGTTCAGGTAGCCAGCAGTTGTTTACTGACATGACAGACTAATAAACATTTTCTAGAAATTTATGGTAATGGAAACTATGCTTTATAATTTTTTGGTATTGGTTCTTTTGCTTAGTATTATTTTGAGATTTATCAGGTTGCATGTATTGATTCCTTTGTATGCGGAGGTGGGGAGAAATGCTCTCCACAAGTACAAATAGTGCTCCAGAGTTCTGGAGCAACTCCTAGGAATATTCAAACTGGCTGTGCAGAATGGATAGTTCACTGTTTGGACCCAGAAATGTTGGGAGCCACCAGGCACATCCTGGCAGTGTCCAGGGACATGGAGTGCCACAGATCCAACTTTCAGTCTCTATATTTCAGGCATGCACTTTAGCCCTTTGAGCTATCTCCTAGCTCATTCCTTCCTTTTTATTGAGGAATGGTATTTTCTTGTAAGGATAAACACAAATTTGTTCACCCAGTCAGATTGATTCTAATTTGCAGTAAATAAATCTATTTTAAATACCCATGAGGCTTGTCTACACCCTCAGGGCTTTGCCCCGAGGCCCTGGATGGTTGATGGTCTGACATAGAAAACGACTGGCCCCCTGAGATGAACCCAGAGCCACGGCAGAGCCTGGCAAGCTACCCGTGGTGTATCCGATATGCCAAAAACAGTAACAATAATGGACCTCATTCCCAATAAATGGAGACATTACTGGTGCCTGCTCGAGAAAATCGATGAACAACAGGAACACAAGTGACAAGTGACAAGTGGTTTACAAATGTGACTTCATTTGTCCTGCGTAGACACTTAGATGAGCTGGGCCAATGTCAGGTCTATGTTTAAAATTTTAAGAAAATTACAAATTATTTTCCAAATTGGCTGCACATTTTGCATTCTTATCAGTAATGAAAGTGAGAATCAATCCGTAAGTCTAGTCATTCCACTAGTGTGTAGTGATAGCTGTAGTTTTCATTTGTACTTACCTAATAGTTAATCACTGTATCACTGTCTTCCCGTTCATCATCGATTTGCTCGAGCGGGCCCCAGTAACATCTCCATATGTCCTGTCTCATACAAGTAGAGCCCAAAGGGCACCTGCTTGCTCCAGGAACATAAAGAGCCTCAAACCATTCCATCGGGTCATGGGAATGAGGTCTATAATTGTTACTGGTATTTGGCATATCAAATACGACACGGGTAGCTTGCCAGACTCTGCCGTGCGGGTGGCATACTCTTGTAGTCATCTCTAAGTCAATTGAGAATATTTTCTGAGTACTCTGCCATTTGTATATATTCTTAAATGAAATATCTATTCAAGTCTTTTTATTCATTTCTAAAAATTAGACTCTTTGACCAGAATCAAAATACATTCAGGAAAATATAAGCACCAAGTCAAGATCTGGACCTCAAAGGTGCCTGGAGAAAATGATACAATCCCATTGGCAAAGACGACAGAATGGAAAATAAACAGTACTACATCAAATTAAAAGGCCTTCTGCATGGCAAAAGAAACACAGGCTAAAACTAAAAAACAGCTAACTGAATGGGAGAAAATACTTGCCGTCAACACGTCAGATCAAGGGTGAGTTCCAGGATTTATAAAGTATTCACGTTTAGCAACAAAAATTTCCAAAACCCCATCGAAAACTGGGAAGAGGAAATGAACAGCGCCTACTCTGAGAAGACCAACAGATAGCCAACAAGCACATGAAAACAATGCTCATCATCACTTATTATTATGGAAATCCAAATGAAGATGACAATGAGACACCATCTCTTAGGGATTGTGGGAACAGTGCCGAGAGGGACCTGGGGAAAACTGGCGGAGGGAAACAGACACTGGTGGTGGGATCAGTGATGGAAACACTGTGTGTTCCATCACCCGACTATAAACAACTTTGAACTCACAGTGCTTTAATAAAATACAATTTGGGGGGAGGGGGAAGAAAAGCTGTTATTCTTTTCAAGCTTTACCATAAACCCCTTATCAGGTATGACTGGACATATTTTCTTGCAGTCTATAGTTCACTTCTCCTTTTCCCCTTCTTTTGAGTAGGACTCCTCTCGGCTGAGATCCTTTCTCTTTGGTGGGAGACATGGGCTCTCTTGTATGGTCCAAGTTCTCACCAGAGCGAGAGTTCTTTCATTATATTGGATTACGGTGGTAAACTCGCAGACATGGGGCAGAGCTGCTACTGGCTCTCCCTGTGAACAGCCGCTCATGAGGCGCCCGGGAGGATGGTGGGTTCTAGCCCCTGGCCCACCATCCCAGCAGAGCCTCGCAACAAGCCAGAAGACCCCCCCACTCCATGAGGGCCTCCATTTTCCACATCCGGACTTCTCTCTCGTCAGACCTCCACCCAGCAGACCAGCCTATCAGCGCCCGGCTCACGCGGCCGCTTGCGGCTGCGCGGATCATCAATAAATGCTGGACTTAGAGGTGCCTACAAGAGTATGCTACCTGCACGGCAGAGCCTGGCAAGCTACCCGTGTTGTATTTGATATATGCCAAATACCAGTAACAATTATAGACCTCATTCCGGAATGGATTGGGGCTCTTTATGTTCCTGGAGCAAGCAGATGCCTTGGGCTCTACTAGCATGAGACAGGACTTATGGAGATGTTACTGGGGCCCGCTCGAGCAAATCGATGATGAACGGAAGACAGTGATACAGTGATAGTTCACTTCTTTCTCTGAAATTTTTTTCAGAAGTTGCATTTTTATGTCTAATTTGTCAATTTTGCTTCTTATACTTCTTAATATCTAAAAATTTTTTAACCCCCAAATCACAAAATCTTCATATTTCCCTTGAAAAGTTTTGTTTAGGTTTCTGGTTCATCCTGAGGTTATCTGTATACGGTGCAAGGAGCACACCAAAGTTCCTACTTATAGCTCATTCCTATTCCTAGTGTTCTAGTATTGTGTTTAAAACACTGTTATTTTTTTGGGGGCGAATTTTTATTTTTGTACCTTTGCAAAAATCTGATAGTCCATCTTTATATAGGTCTATTTCTGGGCTTTATTATCCAAAGTTATTTTGGATTTTTAAGTTTCCTCTATTTTGAAAGAAATTTTTGGAAGAGGACTGTCAATTTCTGAAAAGAAGAAAAGGCAATTTTTATGGAGATTAGGCTGAACTTACAGATCAATTTGTTCAGATGAGGCTGAACTTACAGATCATTTTTTTTTGAAAAAATAACTCCACTATTAAATTTCCTGATCTATTAACATAGTATGATATGGTATATTTGTCCACATATTCAGAGCTATGATATACCAGTAGTATTTTGTTTTGGTTTGGGGCGCATTTGGCTGTACTCCTGATTTACTCCTAGCTCTGTACTCAAGGATCACTCCTGGTGGTACTTAGGGGACTGTAAGTAAGTGGTGTGGTTAACACTGTTCACTGCATGCAAGACAAGTGCCTGACCCACTGTACTATTTCTCTGGCCCCTCAGCAATATTTTTTTACAGTGTTCTATGTACAAGCCTTGTGTATCTTTTGATAGATGCATCTCTACATTCAGTCAATTCTGTTATTCATAGAATCTATGGTCTATAAAGTTGTTTTGAACTCTGAGTTAGTGAATACCTGGGTGAAATATAAGGTTAGGTTCCTTTGAGCCTTGGTTCACTTACTTTGCCAACAATACCTAATTTACATGTTTCTTGCTGAAATACCTTATTCAATTTTTTCCACAAATAACGTTACAGTGTGAGCACTGGAACAAAAGAGACAAGTACTAGTAGCCTTACACTTCAAATTCTAGCAACTCAATTATCTTTACGATGTTACTTATACCCACAAATGACTGGGTGTTGCTCTTGGATTTACAAATACATCTAAGTGAATATGCAAACTTCAAACCATATAGTTTGAAAATAATTACAATCATCTACATTTTATATTTTGATGCTTTAATAAAACACAGTGCTTTAATAAAATACAATTTGGGGGGAGGGGGAAGAAAGGCTGTTTTTACTGCAAATGTTATTTACATGTTTTAATTTTTGACTTTCTGTAATGTCTTTACAAATTCTTTCTGAAACAATGTGTGCCTTCTTTGTCTAAGATTTTGTATTGCATATGGTTATTCTAAAAGGTTATGTTTCCATTCTTGTGGTTACTTTTATAATCATAAAAATATGGTTATATTTATTAACTCTGTAATTAGAGCAGTGACAAATAAGTATATTTTAATTTCCTCTTTACTATCCTCCCACACACTTTTAATTGATTTTCCAATGTTTACTGTGCTTGCTTTTTTAAAAAGCCACTAACTATATTTATATCTTTGTTTTAAATATTTTTTTGTTTATCAACTAAAAAATCTTAGGATATAACTATATACACCATTTCTTACTTTCTCTACTCTCATATTTTAATTTATTGCTAATTCTACATTTTTTAAAAATTACATTTATATTCTATTATGCAGCAACTCCTAATTTGTTTTAGTCCTACAAAGGAGGCTGAATTCAAGGCGCAGATGCCAGGTTCTCTGTCCTAGATGCTCTAGTCACCAACTCTTATCCTTTCAGCAACTAGCAGTATTACCAACTTAGAGAAAATTTGTAGTTGGTTTGGAAATCTTGGGTCGACAGATTATGAAATCCAGGGACACAGAAAAGAAAGCAGCTAGCATGGTGGATGCATGTTTTCAACAAATTTCAGAGGAAATGGGTTCCTAACAAAAGTGGTTTAAAGCCATCAGACACAAAAATGTTTCCTTCTGTGTGTGCTCTATCCTAAAATTTTGATAGCGTGGCAATATTTGGTGGAAATATCACCCAAATACATCAGGGATGTTTTGTAACTCAAGAACTAATGAGCTGACAGTTGCCCAACACTTAGTCAGAGCAGAAAGAATGTACTACCAGGTGCAAGACCTTTGATTTGAGATTCTAACACCAAGCATTGGTCCTCCCAGATTTCTAAGGGAGAAGGACACTGGCACCTACCTGAAATGGCATTTTTAATGGTAAGCATCAACCATCCATTGTTGAGAACTGTCCATAATCCCTCCCCCAACCTCAGCTACTAATGAATGAGTTTGGTTTTACTGGAGAAATAAAGGGGTTAAAAAGAACTAAAGAAGTAGTCCACTGAGAAAAATTGTCAATAATTCATTTGCTCATAATATGTGTGCATGAGTGTGTGTATATGTGTGTATATATGTATGTGTGTATATATATGTGTGTATATATATGTATATATATACATATATATATAAAATCAGACTTGATTTGGTTATTAGGTCTGTAAGAATATTAATAGCAACTAAAAGGTCTACCTACACAATACACAGTACATTACGCAATGTTCATTCCATTGTATGTATATATATATGTGTGTACGTGTATATATATACATATAAATATATAAAATTAGACTTGATTTGGTTATTAGGTCCGTAAGAATATTACTAGCAACTTAAAGGTCTACCTACACAGTACACAGTACATTAGGCAATATTAATTCCATCACAGGGTGATGCTGTGGAACAAAGACTTCTACAATTGCAGCTAAGGGTGACCAAGTCAATGCTGTCATTGTATCTGCTAACTGGCTAAAAGAAGGTCATAAAGAATTAATTCACCTTAACACAATCATGGTAAATTACTGTTTAAAATAAACCCTCCATGCCTTTTACCTTTTCATGAAAAAGGCAGAATATAAATCAAATCAACAAAATAATTATGTTGCTATCAAGTGTAGGGAGCCTGGGCTGAAAGTATAAACTCTAAAGGTGTCTCCCATTAGGCACCTTCTCAGGAGCACAACTTTGTAACTACAGAAGTGAGAACAAATTAGCAATAGTTTCTGCAGATGTAGTGTTTCTTCAATACTTTCATGTGTTATTTGGCTTAATCATTTGGTTCAGACAACAACCAGGCTGCGGATATAGTGATCCCCAGTTCTTAACATCACGAAACACCATCTTTATTTATTAGTGGTCTCCTAAGCACGTGGCTGCATCCACACTGTTCTGCCGTGTTACATACTTCTTCCTTATACTCTACTGCTTTCTTCTTTGTTTTGACAGGTCAAGTGTCAAACCTAGGATCTCACATATGTAAGATATGTGCTCCACCAAAATACACCTTTTTTTTGTGTGTGAGGAAGGGGCAGTGAGAGGCCTCCCCAAGCGGTGTGCAGGATGACAGGGAGCCTCTCCTGACAACTATTGGTGGGTTAATGTACATACCGGGCATGTGCTTAATCCTCATCCTATCTCCCAGCCTCCTTCTACTCTTTATGTTTCACAAAATAATTTCCAAGTTTGGGGGAGATCGGTAGAAACATTCATAGTCATTTATAATTTATAATCAGTTGTGGAATAACCCTGAAAGCAATATAAACCAGTTACACATTAATGTGGCCCATGCCGGCCACTGGAAAGGAAGAATCCAAAGAGAAGTGAGAGAACCAGGAAAACTAGACATCACATATATAGAGGATTGTATACGAAGCAAGTGCTTATTAAAATTTATAGCAGGGAAAGTGAGATTAAAAAGTAGAAATCAGGGAAGCTAATGAATTTACAATCACAGTACATGCAAAAAAGTATAAACACAAATAGAAATTGAGGGCTTATTTTTCACAAGTGTCTAGAATTTATGACTGTACCATCTAGCCCACAACTTGACAAGCTTGCATTACTGGGAAGGTTTTTCATGAGTAGAAACCTATCTTGCTGCAGCAAGAGCCTTCAGGGGTAAAGGAAAACTTCAATCCCCACCCACTCCTCACCACCATCTTTATATGCTATCTAAAGCATGATCTGAACATCCCTAAAGATAGCTCAGCTCACCTACAGCACTTCCTTCTTCTCTTGGTAAAACAATTCTCATTAGTTCTCATTGTTTTCTAAACTCATGATTTCAAATCCCTTTACTCTCCTCTCTATTCTACTCACCACAGATCTATCGGTCTAAACTGGTTCTGAAGCCTCCATAACAGAGCACTGAACCTTCTCAAGGGCTAATCAGAAGTCAAAAAATTCTGTGCGAGCTACTTCAGTATAAGACCAAGGTACTCCTCACCCTCTTTGTACTACCGACTACTCAAATTTAGTTTATAAAATGTTTTGCATTTTTAAGAAATCAGCTTTATTTAGGTATAATTTACATTTAATAAAACACTACTTTTAAGCAACAACTCCATGAGTTTCGACAAATGAATAGTCATGTAATCATCGCTTTAATCAAAACACAGAGTAGTCCTATCACCCAAACAGATCCCTCTTGACTCTTGGCGGCCAATCTTCCCACCTACTTTCCTAACTTTCCCACTATTTTGTTTTTCTATCACTATAGTTATGTATCTTTTCTAAAATTAAAAAAATGAAAACAGTAATTAATTCAACCTTTTGTATTTGACATCCTAAAATTATCAAAACCTTTTGAGACTGATTTATGTTGTTGTATAAATGGATGGTTCCTTTGTCTTTATTAGTGGTATTAACTGTACAGATATAATGTTATTTCCTCATCAGTAGATGAGTAGCTACGTTGTTTCCAGTGTTTGCCTATCAAAAATGAGGAACAATGGGCCAGAGCGATGGTCCAGCCCGTAGGGCGTTTGCCTTGCACACAGTCGGCTCATGCCGCCCAGGTTTGATCCCTGGCATCCCATATGGTCCCCCAAGCACTGCCAGGAGTAATTCCTGAGTGCAGAGCCAGGAGAAACCCCTGAGCATTGCCGGTGTGACCCAAAAAAAGAAAAACAAAATGAGGAACAGGCATACAGATGTCTCTGTAATATACTTAGGAGAGAACTGCTGGGTCACATGGTGAGTATATGAAAAAACATGTGTTATTTCTTTATTCATTCTCAGAGTATTTCCACACCATGCAAATCTGATACTGACTGCCCACACACATTAAGGACACTGGCCCTAAGATTATCCCCATTTCTTACAACACTGTAAAGTCCCCTGGTTGTTCAAAACTTCTGCCCAATTAGACAAAAATTCAAAGTTGCCATAACCCCTAACTCCTCAGGCTTCAAACTTTTCCAGAGAAACTTTCAGAACCCAGGAAACTAGGATTATTTTCTACCACTGACTTATTACAAGGGATGTTATTTTTTAATTTTCTTATATTGATCTGGGAACTAAAGCTTGGATGACACACATACATGCTGAGCTGCATTATTCGAACTATGACAGATATTTGAAAGAATATAAATAAACAGTAAGATGAAGAAATATATGGGAGCGACCAGAAACAATCTTGAAGAGCTTCTGTTTGGAGTACAGCATTCTCCTATGGCATTTGTGTATCCGCCAACTTGGAAGACACCAAAATGCATACTTTTACGGAGGCCTCCTCATGTAGTCATGATCAGTTATCAACCCCTTTCCCTCTCAAGAGAATGTGGGGAGGGTGCTAGTAGGGTGTGGGAGTGGAGAGAAATGGAAGCCACAAACTTCTTAAGGCTCAGGCTCTCCCCATCTAAAATTGTTGTCTCTTTAGAACAAAAGATACTCCTTTACCTAGAATATGTCAAGTGATTTTTAAGTTCTGTGTGAGACATTACAATCACTCTGGAATGCCAAGAGTTTTAGAAACTGTCAAGAACTGAGGTCTAAGACCAAACATTAGCAGAAACTGGAAATTGTGAGCATAGATATATGTTATTTCACATATTTTAAATGTAAATATATATATTATATAAATATACATAAATATATAAATATATATTTATATATAAATATATATATTTATATATATCCACATATAAAAAAATAGCAATCTGTTACCTGTAAAACTTGAGAAACTATTATGCTGGCATGTAAGACAAGAGATTTTATATAATTAAAACCACAAAGGGAGTATACTGAATATAGAATATGAAAAATGGACGATTCTATCCTAGCGAGTCTTCAAATCTATGAACATGGTATAGCCTCTCTATTTATTTTATTTATTTTCTTTATCTCAGTGGTTTCGCTGCAGTTTAAAGTGCACAGTTTTACAGGCATGTTGCTAATCCTTGGGTACTTAAGAATTTTTTAATGCTTTGCTGTCAAATCTTCCATTCTCAATGACCCAATATAGAAAAATCACTTATTTTTTGTCAACTGGGATGGCATTTTACAAATTTACTAAAGCCACCTGTTAGTTTGATATCTTTATTTTTTCAATTTTTTTATATTTTATTATATCACCATGAGATGAATTACAAAGAAGTTCATGTTTGGGTTTCAGTCTTAGTGTTCCAGCACCCATCTCTCCACCAGTGCCCATTTCCCACCACCATGTCCCCAATTTCCTCCCCCTCCCTAGCCTGCCTCTATGGCAGGTTCTTTATCTCTTCTCTCTCTCTCTCTTCTCTTACACACTGTGTATTACAACACATACATTTAGAGGTTATCATGTGTATCTTTTTGGCTGTATTAAATGCTCAATTCTAGGCTAGTATTATCACTTTCAACAATTATTAGCACACTGTTCCATTCTCTGTCTTACCTAACCTCTGACTCCCACACGTTTGTAGTAGCTTCCACCTTTGACAAGATCTCCTGATTCATGTTTTGCCTGACTTTGAATATTGGTTTCATACTATATATATATATATATATATATATATATATATATATATATATATAAATGCAAATAGATGCAGTCATTCTATATCTGTATTTTCCTTCTGGCTAATTTCACTCAGCATGATCCTCTCCATGTCCATTCATTTATAGGTAAATTTCATAACTTCATCTTTCCTAACAGCTGCATGGTATTCCATTGTGTAGGTGTACCACAGTTTCTTTATTCAGTCATCAGTTCTCAGGCACTCTGGTTGTTTCCAGATTCTGGCTACTGTAAATAGTGTTGCTATGAAAATAAAAGTGCAGATGGTATTTCTGTTGTGTGCTTTATGGCTTCCCAGGGTATATTCCCAGGAATGGTATGGCTGGGTCAAATGGGAGCTCAATGTCTGGTCTTTGGAGGAACGTCCATATTGTTTCCCAAAAAAGGCTGTAACAGTAGACATTCCCACCAACAATGGATGAGAGTCCCTTTCTCCCCGCATCCATGCCAGCATTTGTTATCCTTGCTCTTATGGATACGTGCCAGTCTCTGTGGTGTGAGATGATATCTCATTGTTGTTTTGATTTGCATCTCTCTGATTAGTGATGATGAGCATTTTTCATATGCCTTTTGGCCATAGTTTGATCTTCTACAGGACTTTATATATAATTTTATCTGAGAATACAATATGCCTCCCACCCCCAAACTGCACACATATCATCAGTCTTCTACACTGCTAGGAGCTTCAACCCAAATAATAAATAGAATTAGCACATTTACAAGAAAATGGAACATTCCTTCCTTGTTCCTAGTTTAAGACTGAAAAGCATGGCTCTTTTCTGATTCATAGAGTTACCTGTAAGTTGTCAAGTTATAAAGTCATCTAACCTCACTCCCCCAACCCCCATCCACTACTTTCTGGAGCAATTGCTCCATAACTAAGTACTTATCAAATGTATTTTGTACAACTATAGTGACGATTACATTGTTTTCATTTTGTTATGTCAGTAGGTATCATGAAATACACGGAGTGACTTTTGAATAATGGTCCAACATTATATTCCTGGAAAAACGTAATTCTTTCAAGAATCTTACAAATTCCTTCTTTCTGCTCTTGATGTTACTGACACACACATTACATATACACACGTATCTCATACATAGCACCATTAATATTGCTTTTCCTATTCTCTTTTAAAGAGATCAAAATAAGAAAGAAATGTCCTCTATGTTTACTCTAATTTTTGACATCCCTAGAGTATTTTGTGTAAATACAACTCTCCATTTTGTGTAAATACAACAAGAAATGTTAAAGTTAAAAGACAAAGTATCTTTTATCTTCTGCCTGAAAAACTTTAACATTTCTTGTGCTCGCTTTCTGGGGATAACTATTTTCAGCTGTGTTTGTTTGAAATAGGTCTTTATTTTTCTTTTTACTTATTTTTATTTCCATAAAAAGATATTTCTATATTCATGTAAGTTTAGGTTGAGAGTCTTTCTTTTCCAATACTTTAAAAAATTGGTTCTCAGTGTGTCTTCGAATTTTTTCTTCCTTTTTCCCAGTGCCAAGGACTGAACCCAAGGAATCACAGTGAAAAGCAAGCACTCTGCTATTAAACTGAATCTCAGTCACCACTCAGAGTGTACCTCTGTACATACTGCTTTTTGTCCCCTTTGGCTATTTTAAAATTTTTTAAATTGTTTTTCAGCAAGTTAATTGTGATGTGTCTTACTGTGGAATTTCTTGTGTGTATTTTTTTTTCTCTTTGGAGTTTACTGAATATCTTAGTAATGGATTTGCCATTTTAAAATCATATTTGAGAAGATTGGACTATTCTTCCCCCTCTTCCAAGCCCCCTTTTTAAAGACAACAATTACAGATATTTGAAACCTCTTTGCATTTTTTAAAATTTACTATGGCTCTCCAGTTGTTTAAAACTCCTTTCTTCTCTCTGCCCTATACTGGATACTTTGTATTGTAATGAAGTTTCTAATTGATGTTACCTCACCCGGTTTTTTTTTTAAAACTTCAAACATGTCAGATTTCCACCTTTGAAAAGTTTCAGCTAAACCTTTTTTGAATTTTCATTATTTCCTCACCAGAGCCAAGCAGTTTTCCTTGGTCATATTATGATATGATCATAAGGCGCCTAATGTTGCCACTGTTTTAACCTATGTATTTATTCCGTCTCTCTATTTATTTATCTTGATCAACACCTCGCCCTGAGTACAGGCCATTTACTGGTGCTTTTAGAAATAATCTCCGGTCAGTTTTTAATTGGTTGTCAGACAGGTAATTTTATGCTTTGGGGTGCTGGATTTTGTTAAGGGTGATAGACTTGTTCTGGCAGGCAGTTAAATTGCCTCAGATAAGTTTTCTCTCTCAAGGTTTGCTGGTAAGATTTGTCAGGGCAAGCCCAGAGCAGTCTTTGATCTAGTGATAATTTAGCCTCATTACCAAGAAGATACTTTTCTGTAGACCCGATCCTATTTCCCTTGCATTGTGAGATCTTTCCATTCTGCAGGTGGGAACATGAATTAATCCCCAGTCCTCTGAGAGATGCAGAATTCACTCACTCTACTGTTTCCAGAGGTTCCTTTCCCACCCTGTGTAGTTTCACCTGTGTAGTTTCACCGCACGCATGAGCAAAGCGCACTTAGCCAAAGCCTTGAGGGGCACAAGAACTTCTACAGACATTCTCCGCAGCTCCCTGGAGTTCTTTCTGCCTATAAATCCCCCTCATCCCTAGAATGCACAAGCGTAATCGGTTTCTCTTCAACCCAGTAAAATCTAGGTCTGTGGAGCTGTTTCGGTCATCAGACCTGTGCATGGACCTGGACACTGCCTTCAGACAAAGAAATAGAGGTGGGAACCACCACATTTATTTCCTTTATCTTAGGGATCACAGTCCTGAGCTGTTTTAAATAAATTTTGTCTACTGTTTCAGCTGTTTTCACCAGAAAGGGAGTAATTTCTAGGTTAGAAACAAAATTCTGTTTTGAATAAATTTACAAAATCTCTTGGGTAGAGAGGGGAAAAAATGAGAAGAGTATGAGAGAGAATTTCATTTAAACTTAAACAACTCCACTTTTTTTTTTTTTTTTTGCTATTTGGGGGTCACACCTGGCAATGTTCTAGGGTTACTTCTGGCTCTACACTCAACGTTCGTCAAAAGTAAACAATGCGTACTAAGGTAGGTGTGCACTATGGAGCTATGCAGGCATCTGCGCCCTGAGCAGCAGACACCGGCTAGAATCTACGGCTTCACAACTGCACGCAGAGGACGATACATGTTCTCACTTAAAGGGCCTAGGTGGAGGAGAGACCAGTCTGAAATACCCCCATGAGAAAATCTTTTCTTACTCAAAAGGTTATAGTTCAGTTAGCGATTTCATTTATTCCACATTAGTTACTTCCATGTGTTACTTCCATTAGTTACTTCTTTAGAATAAAGAACTCCTGAAGTTTTTGTTTTCTCACGAACAATTTACATGAACTGAGAAAAACAGATTCAGTTTCAGCGTAAGATTTTTGCTGAGAGATCTAGGAGTAAACTTAGGTTTATATGTATTTTCCATCTGATTCCAATAATTGTATTATAGATACCTCCTTTTCCCAAAAATCACACCTGGCTTCTGATTATCCCTGGTTAATTTTTACTTTGAAGTGAAATGGTTTTTTTTTTTTTTTGTCTTTCTTAACTCAAACTGACCCCACCATGGTCACCAATCAACCGCCAATCATCTCATAGTAAGGTTGGATGTCTTAGGTCTCTAAGTTCCAAGATGGCCATCAAAGCCTGTGGAAGCAGCAACTGCCAGGGCTGGGCGAAAGTGCTTCCCACATGCAGCTGTGCGATGTCTTTGCCTTGGGCACTTTCTCAGTGCTATGTGGCCATGAAGGAAAAGAATCTTACAGACTCCCATAACCACCACCAGCCACGCTGCCTTTTTTTTTTTAAGTATTTTACCCTGAGCTACTGTGTCTTGTCTACTTGTCTGTCAATTGTCTGCTCCTTTATTGTCTAAACACAATGAGCACTCAGTGTTCACCTAGTGTGTGTATTGTTGAACCAGAACACCTTGCCCTGTCCTTTTTAAGAGTTCTAAGTGCTGAGACATTACTGTGTATTATTATCAAGTTTAATTAATTACAATCCTCAAAGTTCCATCTCATCATCCATTTTTGCCTGGATATGGTAAAAAAAATGAAAATCATGGCACAGAATGCTTGGGAATCTCAAACTGTCATGCCAATTCCACCAGAAATACAAGATGAATATAAAATGAGCGGAGTATCACATCTGAGGCTGCAATAGCTATGACCTCCACAGCTTCACAAGTCCTGCTGTACTAACGCCAGCTTTAAACTATAAAGAAATTTTACATGTAACAGCCCCCGCATTAGATGCTGAGACCACTTTCCAAGAGTTGTTCCTTTGGGTTGTGACTTGGTCTGGCCTAACAATGGCAGAGGCTGAAGGGTGTGGTAGGAACAAAGGGTGCGGAATCAGACAAGCCTCCACCTTCCAAGTCCCTACACAGCGGCTCTGAGAGCGCAGGGCCCCC
The DNA here is from genome assembly GCA_021461705.1 of Cryptotis parvus. NCBI lineage: Eukaryota > Metazoa > Chordata > Mammalia > Eulipotyphla > Soricidae > Cryptotis > Cryptotis parvus. The sequence goes on along the minus strand of JAJIBD010025002.1, from coordinate 140,191 downwards.
AAGATGACATTCACTCATTCCATCCTTGTCATGCCCCATCGCTGGGTGACAGACATCCCAACTGCAGGGAACACTGGGTCTCCAGGGTTAAACACAGTGCCCAGTGAAAACAACTACTCCTGACTTTAAGTCACTTAAACTTCAGATAGGACACTGTCCCCATGTGTCCTGCCTCAAGAGCTTCTCTTCTTACCACATGCCATCTGCGGAGGACGAAACAACATGTGGAGATACACTGATGCATTGGAGTCTAAAGCGCCATGCTCCTCTCAGAAGGGTCAGTCCATTTGTGAGCAGAGAAACGTGCACCAAGTACTAATGTCACCTGTGTTTTGGACAGCACCTGTCAGGAGAGATTCTACACAGGGCCTGGTGCACCAAGCCTGCCACTGTGGAGAGAGTGTGAACAGCAGAGCAGCAGCTGCTAATGGTTCCCAACTGTCTCCTTTTCTAGGAAGCTCCCTTGGACCCGCCTTGCTCAGGAATGCCTGAAAGCTGAGGCTCTTCTCCCATGGGCAGGCTGCAGCCCACCAATAACAAAAAAAAGATTGTGTTCTGGCCTCAAGGTTGACACTGTGTGGTCCAGCGTTTCCAAGCTCCCTGGGGCTTGCTAGTCTTCTGCTACAAACACTGGATTTTGACTTCACTCCTCCATCCTCCCCTCACTTCCATTGAGGTTTCTCCCAAGGCAATTCCTTTATAAGATTTTTCCTGACAGCAGGTCTTCAAGCAATTGTGTACACAGTCTTTGCTCTAGAAAACCTATTCTAAGAATCTACCAATGACTTCTAGAACAGACTTATGTGATTAAAAGCTGACAATCATGAGCAAACAGAAAAGAAGTTTCCAGAAAAGCTTAGACTTTCGGCACTAGAACTAATCAATACTCTGGGACAGAAATTCCTCAAGACCCACCGTGCTGGTGGCTACTGGGAAGTGCAGAAGTTGAATTCTGAGGAAAGCACATGATACCACATGAAGGGCAGGGACAGGCCACTGCTTAGGAGTGTCCTCACAAAGGAAGATGGATTTTCAAAACCTACAGGTCTAAGGAACTTGTTAAATTTTTTTTTGCATTTTGGGTCACACCCGAAATGCACAGAGATTACTCCTGGTTCTGCGCCCAGAAGTTTCTCGTGATGGTGCTCGGAGAACCGTATGGGATGCCGGGGGGACTAAACCTGGGTAGGCCGTGTGCAAGGCAAACGCCCTACCCGCTGTACTGTCACTCCAGCCCCAAATTTAAGGAACTTTTGTTCCTTGGAAAACACAAAAGGATAGCCACCAGGTTGCAGTGTCAAAACCCTTCTAGTCAAGAAGGGAAGGACTTAACAGTGAGCAACAGAAGTTGTATTGAAGATTATATGACAATAAGCGCTGAACACTACCAAGAATGGATCCTCCCCATCAAAAAATTAAAAAAGAAATGACAGAACATAACAGTGTTTGATAACAATATCCTTGAGGTTGACACAACAAGGTAAAATGTAAACAAATGACATGCTACTAATGAGAATACACACTACCGGGGGTCCTTGTCTTACTTTTCTTCTTCCACCATATGAGTGTCTAGATCATAGCACATCTAATATTATTCAACTTTTTAGTGAATGCTGAATTCTTAAGTTTAGAATGGTCATATGTAAATTTCTCAGAAGTAAAAAAACACCTATTTAAAACTTTTGAGCCAATAAACAGTTCTGAGCATCAAATAAGTCATTTCTCTAAGCCTAGTCACAAAACTACAGTTAGTATAAACTGGTACAAGTACTCAAATCTTCATACGAAGGCCCAGTTGAAGCAGAAAATAGATACTGAGGTCACATGAGGGAGAGAACACAGCATATTTTATGTCTGAATTGATAACAATCATGTATATGAGAAATTCACTCTAAGAAAATCCTTGTACAAGGGGTGTGGAGAACACACGTAACTGGCAAACAACTAAATCTTTGAATAGTAATAGCGATAATACTCTGCTGTCTCTTCTATTCCTGAACTGGATTATAGTCTTTCCCCCACCCTCTTATCCTCTCAACTGACTTCCCATTGTTAACAGATTTAAGATCAAATTCCAGAGTTTGGCATCCAGGCTCTAGTCTGATATACCCTCTTGGTCTAACCTCCCAATGTGTCATTAGCAAAAATGCTTTCCCTCTACTAAGTACACCCACCTGATACTTCCTGCTCTCCACCTTGGCTCACTCACTGCTCATCTTGGATGCCCATTTTCCATTCACTCCCTAAACACGACAGTAAGTGCTAGCAAACACCTTTCATGACATATCCATGAAGTTCCTGCTGATCATAATCAATTCTTTCCCTGGTATTTATTTCCTAATGCTTCAACTTCCTCAAATGAAAATGGGAGTTATGATCTGTATTCTGGGACTTGCCTTCTATGGCTGCAGACTCGGGTTCGGTCCCCAGCATCCCATATGCTACCCCAAGCTCCGCCAGAAATAATTCCTGAGTGCTCTGCCAGGAATAAGGCCCGAGCATTGCCAGATGTGGCCCCCAAACTGAAAACAAAATAAAAATAGGAGTGATAGTTCAGCAGGTAGGGTAGACATATGCCATGCATGCGACTGACTCAGGTTCAATATCTGACATTCCATGTGGTCCCCCAAGCACCACTAGTAGTAATTCCTAAGTGCTGAGCCAGGAGTAACCCTGAGCATCCCTGGAGTGTGTATCCCCATTCCCAAGAAAAAAAACCATAAAAATCCCAAACAAATGTTTTATAGCCTCACATGGGTGCGCTGTAAATGCTCAATAAATGTTCACTATTTGCAAGCTAGTTAAGTTTTTGCTGCCCTGCCACCTGCCCCTTGAGGTGTTGCAGGTGTAGCTATGGTGCCCGGCTGCGTCAGCAGATGGCAGACAGGAGACAGGCTTGTCTACACGGAGGGCTTTGCCCCAGGGGCCCTGGATGGTTGATGGTCTGACATAGTAAAAGACTGGGCCCCCTGGGATGAACCCAGAGCCACGGCAGAGCCTGGCAAGCTACCCGTGGTACATTCGATATGCCAAAAACAGTAATGATAATGGACCTCATTCCCAAGGAATGGAGACGTTACTGGTGCCCGCTCAAGCAAATTGATGATCAACGGGAAGACAAGTGATAAAAGTGATTCTGTCACTTCACCATTCTGGAAAGGTTTAAGTAAGGTGATGTGCACAAGGCTTAATATACTGTTTACGACATTCACTAAAGCCGCATCTTTGGCAGGTGTGCTGCATAACAAGCAGCCACTGAAAATTATTTTTGACCTCTTTCATAATCATGTGGAAAACTACTTTTAATGACTTAAAGCAACCTAGTATCTTGAAAATATATTTAAACAGATTACATTAAATTTAATCTTGCTAAGAATTTCCAAATGGAGTATAGCTTATGCTAGTTATGTTGCAGCTAATCTAACAGAATCAAAAGTACTTGTACTGTGGTGTGTGTATAAGTAACAAACTGTGGGCACTTGAATACATTTCAGACATTTACTCAACTATAGACATCTGTTGTTTATATCTCAAGTTCTCCCAAATATAGAGTAAAGTATCATCCTTCCAGACTGGGTAGCAAAGATTATTCACTAAATTACTACTTTTATTTTTTTTTAAACAGGATTCCATGAAGGCATCTGACAAGTTCTGTCATACATTTTTGTACACACAGTGGAGAAATAGAACATAAAATTACCCTAAGTCAATTATTATCTGGGTGAGTGATTATACCTAAAAAGATCAACTTCAACCTAATGGAAATCCCCTGATAAAAACTACAGAGGGGATTTTAGGGCAGAGGGTTTAGGGATCAAGGCTCGTGTGCAGGCACTGATATGACTAGATCCATACACCAAAAAGTCTCCAAGCACTTCTGTGAGTGACCACTGAACAGAGATCCAGGAGTAGCCCTAACCTAAAACCTAAAATTCAAAGGTTATGTTCTAAAATCTGTTGGATTTAACCTTTAAAATACACGATTTTAAAGATGGCACAAGTGGATTGATCATATTTTTTAAAAATTGAATCAAAACTATAGATAGTCTATTGGAAGACATGGTCAAAAGTTACTAACAAACATTTTTCAGATGGGCCGGAGCGATAGTCCAGCGGGTAGGGCATTTGCCTTGCACGTGGCTTGCCTGTGCCGGCCTGGGTTCAATCCCGGCATCCCATATGGTCCCCTGAGCACCGCCAGGAGTGATTCCTGAGTGCAAAGCCAGGAGTAACCCCTGAGCATCGCCGGGTGTGACCCAAAAAAGCAAAAAAAAAAAAATTTTTTTTAAGAGGTCATGTAAATTTTTATGTATGGGTTCAGATAATCGAATATCATATGTAAGGCTTTATGAGCAAAATTGTTGGCCCCTCTTTTATTTAAATAGCATGAATATAACCTAACCATCCATCAACAAAGAAGTAGCTAAGTATATTTACCAGATACAGTATACTTGGCAGCTATATAAAGAAAAAAATGGATTTAGATATGATACAGAAGAAAGTCTATGGGCAATTTTGGATAAAAAGCATGTATTTTATCATAAACTTTTCCAATTCTTATTCGTGTTTTAAAAATTATTCCACATACATGTGTTTTCTTAACATCTAGAAAGTTTACTATTACTTCATTATAGGTGTATGTATGTAGGTGGGTTTTACTTACGATTATCTTACTCCTTGCCTATCGATGGTATAAATAATTCTAAGTTCTATTTTGGATGACTTAAACAATTAAAAATAATTATTTAATTATAGATATTTTCTTCTCACCCTATTTTTCAGTACTCTCATCAATCTTTAAACTACTGTTGTCCTCATCTAATAATGTGGATTTGGCTTTGAACCAAGTCTAACCAGCAGTGCTCTGGACTGACTCATGGCTCTTGGCTCAGGGATCACTCCTAGCGGTGCTCAGGGGATCATATGGGGAGTCAGGGATTGAACCCAGTTGGCCTCATACGAGGCAAATGCCTTACTCGATGCACTCTCTCCGGCCCCTGGATTATTTTAAGTGGGGGATTTTATTATTTTATATAGGAAAGAACTTATTTTTCCTCCTTCGTAGTTTTATAGAGATATAACTGACAAAGTTATATAAGATTAAGATGTACAATGTATTGCTTTGTCCCAGAAACTGAAATGTAATTACCATATAATGTTAGGTACTATATCCACTCATGTACCTATCTGAATGAGAACATTTAATATCTATACTCTATGCAACTTTCAACTCTATATTATACAACATAATATAGTATTAACTATAATCTTTGATTACTCAATTTATAACAAAGTTTGTGCCCTTTAACTTATATCTCTCATTCTCCAGAAACAACCGTTCTATTATTTCTATAGTCTCAAATTTTTAGAATTACACATGTAACTGAGAACATAGACTATGTCTTTGTTTTTGCTAATTTCACTTAACACTGTCAAGGTCGATCCATGTGTGCTACTGCAGAAATGCCTTTTTAATGGGTGAATAATGTTTCCATGTGTGCATGCGCAGATGGATGAAACTGTGTGCTCAATTCACCAGTCAAGAGAAACAGCTGTTGTTGGCAACTGTAAACGCAGTACACACGGGAGTACAGATCTCTCAAAACAGCAAATTCCTCTGAATATGTAACCAGAGTGAGACTACTATATCATATAAAAGTTCATTTTTAATTTTTTGAGGAATCTACCTACTGTTTTCCACAGTGGCTGCACCAATTTACTGTCCCACTACTAGTGTACCCTAGGGCTTTCTTTTTGCCACAGTAACCAACTCTTGTGATTTCTTGTCTTGATGATGGCCATTCAATAGGTGTGAGATGATCTCTAAGAGAGTGTGGCTTTCATCTGTATTTCACTTATGATGATTATGATGCTGAACATCTTTTCATGTCTCTGTTGACCACTTGTTTGCCTTTGAAAAATATGGCTCTGTCCTGGTCCTCATCCCACTTTTTATTTGGGTTATTTAGTCTTCCAGCTTTTGCCTTTATGTGGTTTCCTGTATGATTCAGAGGCTAACCCTCTCATCTGATGCTAAGTTGGCAATACCTTTGTCTGCTCTGAAAACTCACTCTTTATTGTATTATCTGTATATCTTGCTTCCTGGAAGCATTTTTAGTTCAATTTAGTCCTATGTGTTTGCCTTTGCTGCTTGTGCTATTGGTGTCATTACACTAAAATTTTGTTGCTAAGACACTGACTGTCAAGAAGCATTTCTCTTATATTCTTTTAACATTTTTATGCTTCTGGTCTTACATTTAAGGATCAAATACACTCCGCATGTGAATATCCAGTTTTCCCAGCACCACTTTTGTCAAAGACTAGATTTTTCCCTATAAGTAAGTACTTTCTGGCTCCCTTGTCAAACACTAGCTGACTGCATATGTGTAGGACTCTGTTGACTGCAAACTCACAGAACTCTTTCAGATAGTATAAGTAGGCATATGTTTGTACATCTAAGTGTCAATAACATTTTGATTTGATTGACATTATTCTACATACATTAATTCAGTCTTTATGATGTAACAGACATACATTCACATCTCCATCTCTCTTAGGCATTAAGGGTAAGCTGTAGAAAAGAAGGTACAAATGTTGTTGCAGATCATATCTCCAGTGGTTACTGAGATAGAAACTGCCTTTATAATTTCTGTATAATTTAAGAGTTTTCAGAAAGTATGTTACACTTTTTTATTTCAAAAGTAGAAAAGAAGGGTTGTGAATAGGTCTCTGAATCAAAAGAAATGGAACGCCCTGCGCTCGGGTGAGTTCCATAAGCAGTTACTTAACAACGGAGTGGTAGTTTCTGTGTCATTGGACTACAGATAATCAAACCTATCTGCAAAGTTACCCACACTTCCTGGCACAGAATTGCCTTTCCTCAGTAAACATAGCTTACATAACAAAACTTTATTCTAATCAATAGAGGCAGACCATAATTGTCCTAAAGTGCAGTCAAATGCAGACACAAAGCAGCTAGAAGATGGGAAAGTCAGAAAGAAATGCTTGAACAGTTGGAGCAACTGTCATAGAATTATTATCTTAGCAGAAGATTATTAGCTGACTTGAGTTTTTTTAATTTACAGAAGTAAATCAATACATAAAAGTTCCAGGAAAAGAAATTAGATTTGCATACAAATACGTCAACTTTATGAAAGTGGAATCTACTTGTCCAGCATTGGTCCTGCCATCCCTCCAAGTCACAGCAAACTTCCAGTTTCCTTGTGATCCTTGTGTTTGTGTTTCTGTTTACAGAGAATGTACCAGTGTCTACAGAGAAAACTTGGATCCGCTGAAAAGACTGACTAGATATTCATAAAGTTTCCTGCTACCTTATGATTTTAGCATCTATGACATTCAAAGGATCCATATAGGTAAAAAAAACTAATAAGCTTAGTAAGTACTGCAATTTTAATGAGTGAAGTCATATGTGTAATCTCATTTTTATAGGTGAAGACAAGTCAAACACCAGAGCAAAATAATAACTCCAATTTCTAAGGCAGTACAACATTTCAAATTTTCCCAACTATGAGTACACTTCATGAGAATGTATTAATGGGTACCCATAATTATAATAGAAAGCCTATGTTCATAACTATTAATAAAATACAGCATTAAAAATTAAGAAGCATTCTACATCACATATCTTTACATGGAGGTTCAATGGCACAGTTTGAACAATAGTACAAATTCCAATGTATGCTGATTAATATATATTTTCGTTTATGCAAACTAGGAAATCCAAAATGAATGTGCTATGTAGATAGTTGGGAATGCAAGGAAGTCTTGTTCCAGTAGATGATATGGATATTTGCACTGAGAATGAATTCTGTTATTATGGAGAAACTGTTCCTCAGCGGTTTCTCACTGCATCAGAACTAAAACATCCCTAGAAGCTGGGAGATGGAAAGTTTCAACTTGGCAGAAAGTAAGGAATGGACTCTTTATTTTGAGTATGCACTTGCCTCAAATTTTCACATTTGGCACGTTCAACATGCCACTGTCTGCTGGATGAAAATCTGTATATACTAGAAAAGAGTCAAATTCCCAGTAATCAAGAATTCTTTTAAAACTTACGGATATCGTTCTTTTCCTCATTGACCAGGAAAAGATTAATTTTAAAAAAACCCTTTATGTGGCAGGCCACCTAAGGCCAGTGATCCCACAGAAATTCTATTTATCTTCATTGAGATGCGAAAGAAACAAATACTTCATTTATCTCATATCTTAATTCAAAAGAACTCAACAGCTGGCAAAATTCAATGTCAAATGCCGAGCTGTTTACATGCTGAGTGTTTCTTCCTACAGCCCAGTGGAAAACAAACTTTTAATGAAGGAGCTTTTATCGCCCTTTTGGTGAAAAGTATGCAGTGCGGATAAGCATTGCTGCTTCTTCATTTGAAAAGAACTATGAGGGCTTTCGATCGACATGAGGGCTCACAAAAAGAAGCAAATCAAGAAATCTTTCTGAAGAAGCAAAGATTTTTCAATGGAAAACCATCGACTGTTTCTCCCCAATGTAAATCCCAAACATATGCCAGTGCTGACTACTGCCCAGTATATCGGTGCTTTCAACCTACCACAGAGCACCATGTTTCCGCATGCAGGGCTGCTCTCCCAGACTGCACACACTAGCAGTGTGACAGATGCCAGCAGCTTTTGATAAAGAGATTGTTTATGAAGGAATTCTGTCTGAGATTCCCTTGCCCTTTGAGTGTGCTCGTCATTAGTTCTGATGCAAATTTCTCTGTAAATCTGCTATGGCTAAGACAAATGTAACTAAATGATGTGTCTGGACTTTGTTCTTTTGAGGGCCCTTCATGATGAAAATTTATTAATTTCACTGTTTTTTACTTTACCCTAGAAGACCCAACTGGCTTACTAGAAAGGCGACTGTACTCTTGAAAGTGACTCTGAAGTGGTAGGCATTTTTTCCTACTGTTTAATGATGTTTAATAACAGAGAAAGATCTGGAGACTATAGACAAAAAAAATTTACCTACCAAGTAAAATCAGATTTTCAGAGTCACTGTAGAACTTCTTACTTAACAGTTTACTTTCTTTGGGACTTGAAACCATAAATCTGGTAGATTCCCTGGTTCCTGGACATTAAGATTCACTTTATATAATTATACTGTTTCCATAACGTCCATTCACTAGTTCTGTTTACGATGCTACTCTGAGCTGTAGCATCAGATTCCAAGTTTTTATTGCTCCTTTTGCTTTTCAATGAACGATTTCTGAATTACCATTTTGGTGAACTGGATAAAGGAAACAAGTACAGTAATCACCGAAAAATTAAACTTTCACAAAAAAAACTAAAATAAGGCCCAAACCTATTATGTTATGTGTCACTGCAGTAGCTAAAAGATTCGGTGCAGATGAACTGGCACACTCTTCACAACCATCTAAAAAAGTCAGTCAGGGCGGAGGGATAGCCCAGCGGGTAGGGCGCTTGCCTTGCACGTGGCCGGCCTGTGCTGGCCCAGGTTCAATCCCCGGCATCCCATATGGTCCCCGAGCACAGCCAGGAGTCATTCCTGAGTGCAAAGCTAGGAGTAACCCCCTGAGCATCGCTGGGTGTGACCCAAAAAAGCAAAAAAAAAAAAATAAAATAATAAAGTCAGTCAAAGTTAGGTCAGAGAGACATCAGGCAGTGCATTTGCCTTGCACATGAGCGACCTGGGTTTGCTCCCTGGAAATGCATATGATCCCTTGAGCTCCACCCAGCGCACCAGGAGTGATCCCTGAGGACCACTTGGTGCGACCCAACAAACCAAAACAATAAAAGGAAATGAGTATTTTATCCCTGTTTTAGTTTTTATTACGCTTTTTGGGGCAGGATAACATTGGGCCATGCTCTCCCCCAAAGTTATCCTCCTGACTGTGCTCCATTTCCCTATCTTATTTACTGGGATTCTGGGCTATGACCTGACTTGCCCCAAGTCATAACAACGAGGATGTGGAGCAGCTGAAGAAGCTGAACTCCCTCCACAGCATGTGTCTGAGGCTCTCTGGGCAGGGGAGGCTCTAGGCCCCACATTGCCAGGTTCTCACCTTCCTGGAGAGCCCCTGGCTTTCATCTTTCAGCTCTTGTTTTCTACATCATGTCTTCGTCCTAATTTTTCTTTGACGGTCTGTAGAAGGCATTCCCTGGGGATACATTTATATTACAGTGCTTGCATATTAAAACATCTTATTTCTGCTCTCAGGCTTGAGGGGGTGGCTGGGTATAGAAGGAAGAGGAATTTATAACTCCTACGTAAAATGCACTTCATGACAGATCGTTACTACTTGAGCCCCAACCTTTCAATTATTTAGGTTTTTTTTTCTTTAAATTTACCATGATATGCAAAGCAGTCGTTAACAGTTCTGGGCCTTCAGTGTTCTAACACCAAGCCCAACACCAGTGTCAGAACCCTTCCACCAATACAGATCTAGTCTTTGGAGATGCCAACTGGTTAACCTATTATTTGGTACCAGGAAACAATTACAAGGCCATTTTACCAGTTTTCTTTCCCTTTTTTTTCCTTTTCAAGTTAGGCACCATGATTTATCCTAGAGTTTTAAGTCCAGATCTGTTAAATATCACCTAAGTTTATCTTTTCTAGAAACTTTACAATCTTCTATCTCTGATCTTCTAAAATTTCACTGTGAGTGCCTTGGCGTAAGTCATTAAAATTTTTTGATGTGATTCCCACAGACTGTCCACTCCATGACAGCACAGATTAGGGCACTACAGCTCCTGTCCCCTGAGTGCATGTCACAGCATCTGATGCAGGGTCAGACAGAAGGGAGAGGATACAGTATGTCTGTCCATTCTGGTGGGAGGCATCTGGACCTGAGCACATGGTCAGAGAGGTCTGACCAGCAGCTATAGGTATGGACAATCTCTAGCCCTGAATTAAAGCAGCAGAGTTTTTTTTAATTGTCAGTGATAAGTAAAAGCCTTTTAGAACTGTGCTGGACTTGTGTATTTTGTCTGTCGTTGGCCCTTGAGGTAAAAGGGCATTCAATCCGATACTGTTGGGGACCCCTAGCAGATCCCCAATACCAGTCAACTCAGCTGTGGAGATCTCTGGAATCCACCTATTTTTCTCCATCTGCACTGTCCAGCCCATCACACTTGATGCTGGGCTGAGGTTACCTGGTGTTCATTGTGGAGTCAGGAGCTGCACACTGTATCCAGACAAACTTGATCACATCTACTTCTTAAACTACTTCCATAGCATCTCAGTGACTTTGAAATAATACTTGAGATCTTTAATATAGCTTATGAGTCCAATGTAAGCTGACCCAAAGGTGCTAATGGCTGAGAGGAAAAGTCTGAGGGGGTCAAGATATCTGCTGCTGTTGCTTGTTCACCAGCCTGATAAAGAGTGAATCAGTTTCTCTAACTCCTATCTCTTTTCTATTCTTAATGAATTATCTCTTTTACTGCCTGCTTCCATTTTCTTTTCTTCCTCTTTTTTTTTTGTTTTGTTTTGTGGCCAAGCCTGGCACTCCTCAGGGCTTACTCCTGGCTCAGCACTCAAGGATCACCCCTGTTAGAGCTCAGGACACCATCTGGGATGCCAGGGGATCAAACCCAAGTTGGCCACATGTAAGGCAAGTACCCTACCTGCCTTACCATTGCTCTGGCCCCTATCCTCCTGGTTATTTCTGGTAAGAAATGGGAGCAAGAGTTGATGGCAGATGAAACATCATGGGCACAGGGAACTTCTGCTAAGTCGACCAGCTGTTCCATGGTCCTACCATCGTTCAGCCTGAACCCTGTGCTCAAATGGCTTTTCTAGAGAGTTTCCCCCAAACTACAAGTGCTAAGAAAGAAGAAATTCATCCCAGAGGTACACAAAGTTGTAGTGTGTGCCTAAGTGAGTGGTGGTGGTGGTAAGGATTTAGGTGGGGTGCTGCTCTGCATGCAGAATTACAAGATCTTACTTGAGTCTGGAGCCCTTACTTATTGTGTAAACTTATTCATGTTCTTCACTTAACTGAGTCTTGGTTTGTTTGTTAAATGGAGATACAACGGTGTCCCTTGTGTGTGTACATATCCACAAGTATATAATAAACACAGTGTTGTTTGCCTTTCAAAGCTCTTGAGGAAATCAAGTGAGAAAAGGAATAGGAAGGTACTCTACAAATAGGCTGTTATTAGTACTAAAAAAGGCAGGTTTAAAGTACACAATCCAGGGCCCGTGTAATAAGAAGCATTCAAGCATTCCTGTTTATCCTTTAATGATAAAGTCCCATCTGTCAGACAAGGCAACCAAACTCGAATGGTTCAAACTGAGTGAGACAAAGTTGGGCTTTCCCTTTATTTAAAAATCAGATATTCTGTAACTTTCTCTTGCAGATGTTTATCCTATTTTCAATTTAAAAATATATATATATTATATTTTAATTGAAATATAAATAGTAACCCCAGAGCATTGACGGATGTGACCCACCCCAAGAAAGTATATATATTTATTTATTTAGAAATAAATATTATAAATAAATAAAATTTATTTAGAAATAAATATTATAAATAAATAAAATTTATTTATAATAAATATTATAAATAAGATTTATTATAAATAAATATTATAAAAAAACATTTATTTGTTTATTTATAAATACATTTACTATTTATAAATATAAATAGTAACCCCAGAGCATTGCCGGCAGTGCTCTGGGGTTACTCCTGGTTCTGCACTCAGGAATTACTCCTGGCAGTACTTGGGGGACCATATGGGATGCCAGGGATGGAACCCGGGTTGGCCATGTGCAAGGCAAATGTCCTGTGCACTGTGATATCGCTCCAGCCCAGCTGGATATACATTCTTTATCCTTCTAGATATCATAAATGATTTTAAAATTTTTAAATATTTCACAATTTATCTAGTTCACTGATCAAGTCACAATTTAACTTGAACTATGTAAACTACCATTTCTCAAAGTGGGCAACAGCAACTCCTTAGTGGTGCTGAGGAGGGGATGGAGGGAGGGCGCTACAATGATCCAGATTTAGCAGGGAAGGGGCAGCCCCTGGTGCACTCAGGACTATGATGAGCTGAAGAAGGTAAATTTCAAGGGGGAGTTCAGTGATGTGCCTGAAAAAATGGGAAGTAGTCATATAAGTTTGGGAACTTCTGCACAGCAAAGAATATCCCTGTGGTTCAGCAATTAATCTTTCCTATTACTTCAGTCCCTTTATCAAGATGAATTTACAGGCTAACAGGGGTCAGGGTTGGGGCTACACTTCGTGGTGCTCACGGGGTACCTCTGGCTGGGAGCTCAGAAGCAGTCCCTGGCAGCGTTGGGGACCAGATACAGTGCTACGGATTTGAACCAGGGCCAGCAGATGCAAGGCCGGTGCTTTAGTGCCTGTATGATCTCTGACTTTCGAGATGAATACTTCAAAGTAGCATCCCCAAAGTCAGCAGCAAACAAATCCTGTCCCCAAAGTAGTGGCAGAATGTATAATTAACTCAACCAAATCACTGAAAACAAATTTCTCACAATAGGAAAAATAACGGCAGGCTTAACTTCCTGCTTCGATAACTTTAATCACTTCAAGAAGTTTGCAGGTACTTTTCTAACTTGCTATTCTTCTAAACCTCTTTTTTTTTCTAAGCAAATATTTTCCCCTAGTTCATTGAACAAATCCCTTCACATGAACCTTAAAATAACTTTAACACACAAATCCTCTTGCTTAACATCTTTGTCAAATGAATTAACAGGTACTAAAACTACTACTCATCTGGCTTTCAAGACTATATTTAATGTCTTTACACAGTTTCATGACTCATATTAGTAACTGAAAAGACACCAAATTCAACATATAAAAATTAGAAAATTTGGTCATTAATTTAGTCACAGAAGAATACACTGAGCTTCAGTCAAAACTCAGGAAATCATAACAGAAAAAAGAGAAACTAAGTTTTTACTTTGGGAAGCACAACAAAAATCATTGTAAAGATGAATTAAGAACACTAATACCTTTAACTGTGACTGCCAGTGCTAGAACAGTGATCTCAAAATATTTATGACTAGATTCTAAATTATAACTAATAGATTTTTTGATGTATTATGTCCCTGAAGACTGAAATCAGCAGGAAATCTAATTAATGCAGTCAATATAAAACAGCAATTGACATCAAATGTTGGGTAAAATGAGATTTTAAGACCTTTAATCTCATCCTTTAAATTAAAGACAGTAAATGAAATTCCTCTGTAAAATATCCTTTAAGAGTCACCATAACTCCAAGAGGCATAGTAATTCAATGAATTAAGTTGTTATTAATTATAACTGTAAGCATATCAACTTCTGCAGATAATCAATAGACAATACATCAAGTCAAAGGGCTAGGTTTTTAAACCAAAAATTTAAGGATTTAGAATCCAGATTATTTTCTGTTCAAACAGAATTATTTTTAAATAAAGATACATATATTCTTAAATAAGCATACAGATATTATTTTTTTAATTTTTTATTATACCACCATGCGATATACAATTACAAAGATGTTCATGATTGGGTTTTAGTCATACAGTGTTACAGCACCCAACCCTCCATCAATGCCCTATTCCCACCACCAATGTCCCAAGATTCCCTCCCACCTCACCCAGGCTGCCTCTATAGCAGGCTTTTTCTTCTTTCTCTCTCTCTCTCTCTCTCTTACACATTGTGGCTTGCCCTACAGATTTTTAGGGATCATCGTGTAAATCCCTTCATGTACACTCAATGTTCAGTTCTAGCCTGGCATTACCATTTAGTAGAACACTGGAATATCTTTATATCCCATTAATAAATGCAGTCATTCTATATCTATTCCTTCTGACTAATTTCACTCAGGATGATAATCTCCATGTCCATCCATTTGCAGGTAAATTTCATAACTTCATCTTTACTGACAGCTGCATAGTATTCCATTGTGTAGATGTACTACAGTTTCTTTAGCCAGTCTTCTATTCTTGGGCATTAGGTTGTTTCCAGATTCTGGCTATCGAAAATAGTGCTGCGATGAAGACAGAAGTTCAGATAGTGTTTCTGTTGTGTGCTTTTGGGTCTCCAGGGCATATTCCCGGAAGTGGTATTGCTGGGTCAAATGGGAACGCAATATCTAGTTTGTGGAGGAATATCCATATTGATTTCCAAAAGGGCTTGACCAGTCGGCACTCCCACCAACAGTGAATGAGAGTCCCTTTCTCCCTGCATCCACCGCCAGCACTGGTTGTTGCTCTTTTGGATATGTGCCAGTCTCTGTGGTGTGAGATGATACCTCATTGATGTTTTGATTTGCATCTCCCTGATGATTAATGATGAAGAACACTTTTTCCATATACCTTTTGGCCATCTGAATTTCTTATTTTTGGAAGTTTCTGTTCATTTCTTCTCCAGATTTTTTGATGGGGTTGGTTGCTTTCTCCTTGTAAAGTTCTACCAGTGCCTGATATATCACAGATATTAACCCCTATCAGATGGATGTTAGGTAAATATTCTTTCCCAGTCTGTGGGCTATTTCTGTAGATACACATATTCTTAAACAAAGATACCTATTTCCTGAGCTGGGTATTTCACATGCCCAACCCCAAATGAATCAGATATTAGCAGATCATCTATCTTTTAAAATATGCATTTATCCATATTTTCAGGATGAATTAGATATGGCTTCTGAAAACAATTCACATGAAGAAGTTAGGGTTGGGGGAAGAAAAAGTAAGGACTGATTATTCACTGAGTGGATGGTATTGACCGTGTGACAGCAGAAGAATCCTGGAAGAATCCCCTGGGCTGGGGAGAGAGCACCAATGGGCCCAAGTGTACTCCTGGCACGCACAGTTCAATCCCCAAGTTCAATCCCCAGCACTGCAGAGTTCCCCCAAACACAGAGTGTAACCTTGGTGTCTCCTGAGCACCTTCAGGTGATTTCTCCTGGCCCAGTCTACTAAGCATCACTGGCAGTGACCCTCGGTACCTTTAGCACTATTTGGGAGCCGTGATCACCCTAGGCTGGTATGACTGGGCCATTTTCAGCACATCTGATGCGGTCTTTGAATATGCAACAGCTGAGGCTCTAGCTAACTAGAGAACAAACAGTGAGAAATCATGGCACCCTGATGAACATTGGAAAAGGGAGTTTTATTTTGTGATACCTCAAGGAGCAGAATCTTGAACAAAGAGGGAAATATCCAAGAGACCTAAGATTTAGTTCATGAAAGAAAAGGTCTAAAATTCTGAGCAGCTGCTTCAAATGGGATCCTGAGAGAGAGGGAATGTGTAATGGAAGTGCTGCTGCAGGTTCTGAAAGGAATTCTGGAGAAGGAAGGCTGGAGGTGGGAGGCCACAGGCCAGCCATACTGGTTCAAAGCAAACAAGAATTTACTGAGGATTCCTGTTTCTGGGAGTTCATCCAAGTAGGTATTCTGACCAATTCTCACACTGAGAATTTAAAACGTTGAATAAAATATTAAAACTAGATCACGGTATGTGACCTAACTGATGAGTACAGAACAACTGAAGCCAAAGATTCAGTGAAAGCAGGACTCCTAAGAGGTCAGCAGGCAACTAATAGCCAGGGAACCTTAGTTGCTTTTGCCTAAAAAGGAGAAAAAGATGCATATGCTGGACCAGGAGGACCTCGGCTTTTGTTTGCAACCTCACAGTGGTGCCAGGGACACAAAAAGTGAACCCAAGGCTTGCCCACAATGCAACAACTCACAGAACAAACCAAAGGCCCCACCCTCCATGTGAGATTCAGAATCAATTATTCAACAAAATAATCAGGCTGCAAAGAGCACTGCCTATCTCAAATCTTATAAACAAACTGAGGGCGAGATCTGAACCTCCAGAAATTAAGAACCACAGTCAAGTTCTTATACAAGCTTGTGGCCAAAAACAGAATTGAGACCCTTCCCCAAATAACACTGTGAGTTAAGTTTCTGTGATATTTGAGTTTTGGACTAACTCGTCATCTGAATTTGTTGTTGTTTTTGGACCACACCTGCCAGTGCCCAGGGCTTAATCCTGACTGCTTGCTAAGGGCGCACTCCTCGCAGTGCCCAGGGGACCAATGGAGTGCTATGGAGAGAACCTGGTGGGCTGCATGTAAGGCAAGCGCTCAGTCCACTGTCACCTGAAAGAGGAAAAGATAATTCATTTGGGGGGACTCACCCTCAGCTCTTGTCATGTTAAAGTGCCAAAAGCAATTATTTTATGGGGGCTCACCCTCAATGTTTGCTTCAGAGAAACTCCACAGATAAAAGTTAGAACTCACAGTGAAAACTAAAGTATTTTTTGTTTATACCACCATGAGATACACAATTACAAAGATGTTCATGATTGCGTTTCAGTCATACAGTGCTCCAGCACCCATCCCTCAACCAGCGCACATTTCCCACCACTGATGTCCCAGATTCCCCCCCCTCTCCAGCCTGCCTCTATGGTAGGCTCTTTTATCTCTTTCTCTCTCTCTCTCCTCCTCCCTCTCTCTCCCTCTCTCTCTCTCTCTGTGCATATTTCTTTCCCTTCTCTTACACATTGTAGCTTGAAATACATTTAGGAGTTACATGTATATCCCTTTGCCTACGTTCAATGCTCAGTCCTAGTCTGGTGGTGTCATTTCCAACAATTATTAGCACACAGGTCCCTTCTCTATCTTACCTAACTAACCTCTGACTCCACACACTTGTGGTAGACTGCAACCATTGACAAGACCTCCTGGTTCATGTTTTGCCTGGCCTTAGATATTAGTCTCATACTATTTGAGAACTAATATATTAAACAAAAAATGCACCCAAAGGCAAGGCATGATGAGTAATGCACCCTAAAAACGCACCCAAAGGCAAGGCATGATGCAGCACAAATAACGCAGCACCATCAGAAGGGTAAAAAGCTTTGCCTGCTGCATTTACCACAGGACTGTGACAGAAGGCATAGATAAGAAACACACACTTCACACACAAAACCTAAAGTTGGCTCTGGATATACTAAAATCTCATTCTCCCTCCTAAAGCATCAAACTATTAGAGCTGCTGTGAAGTTCCTACATTAAGTATAATTAAAACCTGCTCATGTGTTTCCTCCTGGTATTAATTAGACACAACTTACCTGTGAACAAAGAGCTGGAGCTAGAACAATGCTATATAAAAGTCCTTGTGTGCATATATGCATTTGTATGTGTGATTTAAGTCAACACCAATGATGCTTGCTTTGAAAGCCTACTACTAGCATAACTAACAGTAACCAAATTTTAAAATCCTAAAAATTTAAGTCTGACCCTCACAGGAATTGACTGAAAATAAAAATCACAATAAACACAAAATCTGTTAAGGCAATATATGACCTCAGATGCATATACTTCCACTGGTAAACTGTGATGGCTGTTCTACTCTGAACCCAGTTGCTTTCACTGCAAAAAGCAACCTAGGAAAAAGGCAGGAAAAGGCGCTATGTACAGAGGTTCCAAATCAACAAATCCTCATCTAACTGAATGTGGTGGGCCTCAATCACAATGAGCTGTTGAGAAATTCCACTGCAGAGATGCTCAGCAAGGTTTGCAATAATAAGCACATAGCTGGTTTGTCTCTGGCTCTCCATTAGCCAGTGGGCTTCCCTGGGCTTCACCATGGAGCTCATGTGCATTTACAGAACACATACCACCCCAAAGCATCCCAAGACAGCATGACTCCCATTCCTCCGGCTGCAATGACCTCCTATAAACATTCGATGCTGCTGGAGGTTTAGGATTCGAGGACTGAATCACCTACTTCCTTCTTAGAAAGGTTTGCCTGATACAAATGTTATGCCATTACCACTAGACTTGGAGTTGATGGTGAGGGATCAGTGATGAATAAAGGTCATTGATGAGACAATCTGCTGGCAGCAATTCACCAGCGGTGCATGTGAGGATAAACATTAGAGCGGAGCGTCCCGTGGGCCACAATGGTCAATCAAGCTTCAAAGTTTATCTGGCTCCTACTGCAAGCTTTTGTGACATCCAACCAAGTATCTAGCAAATGCAAAAGAGGGGTGTGTGTATGTACGTGTAATGGCGGGGGATGGGGGCACTGTATGGAATACCACGGGGCGGCTAAACACTAAACAGAAAAGTGTTTCACCAATGAAATGAAATTCAAACATCAGAGCAGAGCCCTCACTCCACCGCTCAGAAGAGGGGATGATGAACATCTTCATGACTCTTCTCTGTGGTTTAAAGCAGGCACTAGGTAGGGCAAAAGAAAACGCAGAGCAGCTACCACGCCTCTGCAGGAGAGATCCTTATGTCCCAGAAATGCTGTAAGAAGACGAACACATCTTGACCAGGTAGACAGTGCACGTGACAGAGCACATGCCTTTCATGTGTAGTTTTGCTCTCTGGCAATGCTGCAACCTACCCCGTGACCACTGCTGGGTGTGGCCCCCTATAAAAGACAAAACAAAGAAAATTGAAAATGTCTTCCATACTTAGACAAAACTGCAAGGTTTTCACCAGTACTGAAAATGGCATCCCATGAACAAGTGCTGCTTACACGGTGCTGCAGGCTTAGATTGCATGATCTGGTCCAGCAATGACCATGGCGGGACCAGCAGCCTCTAGTCAACAGGTGGATTGCTGGCAGTTTGGTCTTGAAAGTCACCCTAAGTGTTCCACAGACATACATACTAACTAGCCTTTGGTGTAGACATGAACATACATAAGGGGAGGGAGGGAGGAAGGAGAGGGAAGGGAAAGGAGGAGAGAGAGAGAGAGAGAGAGAGAGAGAGAGAGAGAGAGAGAGATTCCCAGATAAGGTCACCTGAGGCTGGGGGTGTCTTCCCTGCCAGCTCTACCTGCCCGTACTATCAAAAGGATCCCAGGCACTACACAGTCCACAGACACAAGACACCACAAGACACCACAGCCTGAGCATAAAGGCCAAAGATGATCAACTGCTATGCTGATGATCTTCAAAGTAGTCTATTCAAGGAAGGAAAGAGAAGGGTCATAATAAACACGAACCCACTAAGGTTTTCTTCCTTGAAGAGAGAAAATTATCAATGGCTGGAAACAAAGGCAAAGAGCTAGAGAAGAGTTGTGTTCCCTTTCAGCAGAGATAGGGCAGCGCATTTTGGAAAATGGACTCTTTCAAATACATGAGATGACTTGATGCCTGTGAAGAAGGGCAGCCGCGGTCATAGGTCTATCTGTGGCTCTCTAGCATTGCTGGCCCTCTGTGTAAAAAAAGACAGAAAACCTTTATGGAAAGGGGACTGGAACTTCCAAGTGGTGTTCAGGAGACCTGGAGGCCCTTCCCAGGGATACTAGGTCAACCAGACTGGCAGTTCACAGTGATGAGGCACTGATGGGCCCTGCGGTGCCAGGCATTACCTGGGCCGCTCAGCAGGGGTCCTCCAGGGCAACTCCCAATGATGCTCAGGTGTCTCTAAGACTTCACCCAACTTTGGGGTCCCTGTGTTGCTGGGAACCAAATTGAGGTTAGCTACATGCAAGGCAGCAAGGCATTAACCCCTGTACTAGCTCTCTGTCCCCTGAAAGTATCTTAATATAGAAAGAGAAATGTATAAGAAAAATGCCAGATTGGAGTATCTCTGAAATTCATTTATACATTTATATATATATATATATATATATATATATATGTGTGTGTGTGTGTGTGAAAACACAACTCCATTATTTATATAATTTATTTATTTATATATATGAAAACAAAATGACATATATATATATATATATATATATATATATATATATATATGAAAACAAAACTCCATTATCAATGAATAATCGCACTGCTGAAAATATCCACAGGCATTTAAGCTTCTTTTGGGGAAACCTGACTACAGAGCACTTGGAGCCTCTACATGAGGGAGCAGTGCGAAGCAGATGAGAGGCTGTGGTGTGAACACTCCCAGCTGCACACACATCTTCAGAGCTTGGCCCGCAGGGTACTGACCGATGCTTGAAATAGGACAGATACTCAGTTTACTCAATGCTAACCTAGAGTTTCCAGAATTCCATAACCTGTACTTTAAAAAAAATACTGCGACTGGTTTTTCCCTAATGAAGTGAATTAAAGGGAACACAGAAACTTTGACCAGCTCGCCATGTCAATGTACCTAAGCCTAGAGCGGGGGTTAAACTAGGAATATATAAAGTAACTTCAGGGCCAACAGGAAGGCAATACAAATGAGTAGCAGTGAGGGATCGAAGGGTCCTGTCTTCTCTGAGGAGATACCTCCTGAGATCCCTAGTGGAAACAAACACACATCTACGATCGAGTTTAACTTCTATATCAGGAACAATAAGACGTTAGCAACAATAACTATCATAACGATACTCCTGTCTTTATAACAAAAGCCCCTATATCTATTGCATGTCGTGACTGTGGACTCGAATTAACTCCAGATAATAAAGACAGGAGTGGTGGCCGGAACTACCGACTTATTTAGACATTTGGTGTGAAATCTGTCAAGTGGTTGAGAGAGCAGCGCACGGCCTTCTTCCTCTCCCCTCTGCACCATCAGCTGTTATGAGGAAGGAGCAAAGCACCCTAAGATCTTAGAATCAAGGGAACTTGGGGGTGAGTGGAAAATGACAAATCAGAGGGTGGCAGCAGTGTGCTGTGCCCCAGAAGATGCTCAGCAAAGAGAGCAAAGGGAAAGAGGAAAGGAGGAAGAGGATGAGGTGCTCAGCCACTGGGATACCCGGCAGGAACCTGAGCATTAGGTCCTGGAGGGGCAGGGAGGCAGAGGCGAGTGGGAGGGAGAGAGACACAGGAAAGGGATGGGCGAAGTCCAACTGTACCAGGCACAGAGGAAATGAAGTCTACATAAGCCAGTTACAGGTCTGACTTTTGTGGCCAGAGACAGATGTTTGAAGTTGTTGGCAGCGGCTTCCCCTGGCTACCCCACCTAGGACAATCAGTACCTACTTGGACTAACAAAGTGCAGGCCAGTATTCTTAGCATAGATTCTGTGACTTGAGTACCAAAACAGGCTCCACAGAGATTTAGATGAATGACTTTGAGCAAAGTTCATGACCTCTCTGTGCTTCAGTTTGCACATGGCGTGTGGATCATGATGCAACACCAGAACAGAATCCAGTTGTGCAAGGAGCACCTCTTCTCCTGCGGAGGTGCCAGGAGTGAGTAGAAAAGGGGTTTGGGACTGGCCCACAGCACATGTACGTGCAGAGCTTCTCACCAGCATCTGGCTCTTCTAGATCAAGAGAAAACAGAAGCAAATCCCACATCGCAGAAGCCAGGAGCCAAGCACCAACTTTTCCATTCCCATTCCCACAGCGTGCATAACTACCTGGATTGCTCCATAAAAGCCATTCAGGTCCACAATGGATCCACCTGATGTCCCTCAGGGACTTCCAGAAGCAGGAGTCAGGCAAAGGTCTCCTGCTTTCCCTACCTCATTCTCCTGCCCCATTAACTTGCAGCCACCTTCACTTCCATAGTCACCTCCTTTCACTCCCTGTGTACAGTTTGAACTCTGACTCAGGTGGCTGACCCATCTTTGGACCTCTGGAGTTGCCCAAGTTTATACCTTGGACACCTGGGATTCTTAGAGGTGCCGTGCTCTTTCACTTTCTTGGCTATATTTACCAAATAGTCGTTACATAAACCAGTGAATATGGGTTCATCATTTTTACATGCCAAACACTAGAGACATGGTCAGCAATGGACACTGTACTGAAGGTACACAGGTGTCTGCATGCAGCATGCACCAAGATCTTCATGTCAACTGGCAATTGGGCTGGTTTAAAGCAGCATGGCAGCTACTGCGAGAGGATAGGGTGCACAGTGCAGGGACAAGGGGTGAGGGTATGCACAGTGGAGGGGCAAGGGTGAGGGTGTGTACAGTGTAAGGGTAAGGGTGTGCATAGTGCGGGGAGCAGGGGTGATGGTGTGCATAGTGCAGGGGCAGGGGTGAGGGTGTGTACAGTGTGGGGGGCAGGGGTGAGGGGTGTGTACAGTGCAGGGGTGAGGGTGTGCATAGTGCGGGGGCAGGGGTGAGGGTGTGTACAGTGTGGGGGCAGGGGTGAGGGTGTGTACAGTGTGGGGCAGGGGTGAGGGTGTGTACAGTGTAGGGGTAAGGGTGTGCATAGTGCGGGGGCAGGGGTGAGGGTGTGTACAGTGTGGGGGCAGGGGTGAGGGTGTGTACAGTGCAGGGGTGAGGGTGTGCATAGTGCGAGGGCAGGGGTGAGGGTGTGTACAGTGTGGGGCAGGGGTGAAGGTGTGCACAGTGCGGGAGGCAGGGGTGAGGGTTGCAGAGTGGGGGGGCAGGGGTGAGGATGTGCACAATGTACCAAGAAACTGAATAACTACACTTAACAATATGAATGGACTTAGTAATAAAAACAGAATCTGACAAACTATAGAAGGCAGAACTTGACTTAAGAGCTGAGTTTCTAAATGACAGATAAATACAAAGCATCACTATATTATCCTGGAGGAATTACTGAGCTCTAAAGAGAAGAATCTTTTAGCCAGAAGCAAGGACTTTGACCAGCTAAATATCAGAGTTGGCTATTAATGAGGAGTGAAAAGCCACTAGAGGGCAAGATCGCTGAGGACTTTGCAAGTTAGGAAATTTCAGCTCAATAAAAACTGAGCAGAGCACACCAGGTAATAGTCACCGAGGAGAAATTAAGTAAATGACTAACAGAGAAGACGACCAGCTTTTCCGGGAAGTGAAATCCCAAGTCTCTACTTTGGAAAGAAGCATTAAATCACTGACGCACGTATTCAGAGAGCTGAGCCGGGAGTCCAGGGCAAAGACACTAGCCCATTCACATATTTATCCGGAATCATCCACATACTTATCCTGGATACTTCCGACCAGTCTGCGTTCAAGTCAGATTTAAAGTAAACCACGTGTCCCTGGATCTCCTTTGTCTTCTATTTAAAAAAAATCTGTTCATTCATATTCCCACATAAGACCAATTTTTACAGCCTCATTATCTTGCAGATTATCATATCATGTTTCCTCAAGTGAAAGTATTTAAAGCATAATGATATTTACATTTGTCAAAACAGTAAAGCAAATATTATACGATACCAACTGGCAAATGAATCTCCTTCCGGCACTTTATCAAACAACATTTAATTCTTAGGGAGTTAAAGGATTCCAAATATTAAAAAAAGGAAAAAAATGTGGTCTTTTTCACCCATCTGCAACTTTCGAAAGCTTCTACTTGCAGAGCTGCAGTCTGCATCTGGTCCTCAATAAAGTTAACAACAAGTGATCAACTATTTTCTGATAGAAAAGGGAAAAGAATCAAGATGTGTATCCGATTTATAAAGAGCTCTTTTACAAGCAGATTTTCCTTTTTCCACATCCAGTCCACACTGCTTCCATACCGTGCCTTCCCATTATTAGGACTACATCCGACCCCCAATCTTGGCCTTTCTCTGCACATCTGCAGGCTGCGGGAACGAGGCAATCTGGGAGCTGAGCCCAGGCTGTCTCAGCAGTCACAGCCCCGTACTGAAGCGGTGGCATGGAGTCAGGCTGCACCGCAGAGAGGATGTCACAGCTCCAGGCCTTTCATGTCTCCCTCAGCGTCTCCCCATTCTTTCCTCCAAAAGCCACAGTGGCCTCAGAAAACGCTCTGTACTGGTGTTTGTATAGAAGCTCTTCAGTCAGAGACATAAAAACAGGCTAATTTTTAATTTCTTTGATTAAAAATGATCACAAAGCATATAAAATTAGTATCTCTTTTCCTCTGGACAGGGAGTTCCTCTCTGAGTTCAACAGAACCGTTTTAAATTAGATGAATGGCTCAGTCCAGGGTTCTGATCTCTGCCTTGCACAGTGAACGCGAACTCCACACTAAATATCAGATGTTCTTATTCGTGGCTTGTAAGGGGTCTTTCAATACTGGACTTACCCAGTAACCTGAATGCTTTTAGCAGTTACGGAAATCTACCTTCCATAAGGCAGACACAGTGAACTCTACCCTGTGTCTGATCCACACGCAGCAAAGTGACAACTAGAATCTGGGGAAAAAGCATTGCAAAAGTTCTCATTTAAACCGCATCATGGGCAGAGTCAGGAAAAGGATCTGAGTATGAGGCGTCAGAGATAAAAGCTAAGCTTTGAGCTAGTAACTTTAATAGTTAGGGCAGGATAAGCAGGACAGGCAGGGTCTTCAGCAAGGAGGCAGACAGACCCTCAGGCAAATGAAGGCAAATCCTAGCTTATGGCTTCTTCTTCTGCATCACAATCCTATTAGGGAAGCACTCAGACACCTCTTTCATTAAAAACAAAATCAGGCCCAGTAGGTGGTTGAAAAGGCTCAGGTATATATGTTTTGCATGTGGAAGTCCTGGGTTTAATTCACAGAACCACACAATCACCCAAGCTAAGGAATGTGACTCCAATAAAAAAATATGCCAACAAAAATGGATGGTCTTAGCATATTATCACTCAACTGAAGGTCAAAATAAAATCTGAATGTTACACCATCAATTTTATGTATTATAATATTTATATATATAATCCTTATCTCTAAACTAACCTGGTGGAATCAGTCACCCACTAATGGATTCAGACAATGAAAGGCTTCCTTCAGTCCAATTTTCCTTTATTTCTTCATGCAAAACTAAAAGATCATTTAAAATTACATCTGGCATCTCGACAATATCTTGATCTTGCCCTTGATTGTTAATATCTTGTTATTTTGGCAGCTTGCAAATTTTAAAGATACTCAACCCCAATTTCAGATCTGGCATGGAGAAGTCTTCTGTAATTTGTTTTATTAAATGAAATCGTTATCCCTGAGCTTGGCGAACAGATGGAGATTATAGCACTGAAAAAATCTATTTGCAGATTTTGGCACTAACAGTGAGAGGGCGACACTGCTGCCAACCCCACAGGCAGGACCTGCCGTGGTGAGCGTCCACTCTGCTGCATGTTCTCCAGGTGACCTTCTGTCACCAGCCTACCTCCCTGCTCTGCCATTCTGTAGCCAGGCTGCTCTTTTAATATCCCATGGGGAACGTGGACAGTTCTCCCCAGACGGGCCTTTCTCTGCTGCTCAGCTGCCCGATGAAGCATGCGGTGCTTGTTCCATGTTCCATGCGGTGCCCAGTGCTTTTGGTAGCAAGTGTGACAAGTCTTCTAAGGAGTATATGAAAAGCAACTCCTAGCTTTCCAGGAATAGGGCTTGTTGAGAGTTGGCTTAGTCTAGGGACAAGTCTGGGTACCACCAAGGAGGCTGGGCCTGCGGCGGCCTGAGTGATGAATCACGTCCTGGGTGCAGCTCCTCCTCCGTTACACTGCTCTGCGGGTGACTGTGTGCTTCTGACAATCCCAGGTAGATTAAATACTAGTGCTCTTAAGTTCTGTACCACCTGGAGAAACTCTATTTAAAATTTTTTAGGGAGCTGGAGAAATAGTGCAGCAGGGAGGACACTTACCTTGCACAGAGCTGACCCAGGTTTAGTTTCTGGAACTCTGTATAGTTCCCAAGCACTGCCAGGAGTAATCCCTGAGTCCAGAATTAAAGCTCTGAACACTCCCTGGTGTGATCCAAAAATCAAACCACAACCCAACCCAAAATTTGAGGCATCCAGGTCAGCACCCTGGGTGAAGCGCATGCCGTGGTTCTGATTTTCCATGTCCATGTCCACCTCCTTTAACTCATCCTGATGACAGCTCACTATGAGTTATCTACTATGTAAAGACCTGGGTTAATTGGTGGTGGTGGGGGGGTCTCCCCAGATACTCCACCACTGTCCTTTACGCATCCACTCAGTCGACCCTTTGTTGCCTCTACCTCTAGTGGTTAGTAATTTGCATTCAAAGGTCATGGGTTTATAGAACTGAGTATTAAATACAGGCAAAAAAAAATGCACATGATGGCTTCTAGGTGTATGTAGTGCAACCCACAACGTGTAAAAAGAAGGAAGAGAGAGAGGGAGAGAGAAAAGAGATAAAGAACCTGCCATTTAGGCAGGCCATGGGAGGGAGAGGGAACTGGGGACATGGGTGGTGGGAAATGGGCACTGGTGGAGGGCGGGTGCTGGAACACTAGGTGACCGAAACCTCCAAACATGAACAACGTTGTAATTGTATATCTCACGGTGGTATAATAAAATGTTTAATAAAAAAGGTAAAAACAAAGGTCATGGGTTTGATCTTATTCTTTTGTCTCTCCCCCTCTTCTGTTGCTATATAATGCAGATGAGATTATCATTCTCCCTCTAATTTCAATTAACATGATGCCTTCCATCCGAGTTAAAGTGAACTGTGAGTAGTCCATTGTGTTATCTACAGCACAACTTTTTTACCAATTCATCTGTGATTGGGCATCTGGGGGCAGTTTACATATACTGGGTATGGTGCTTAATACTGCTAAGAACATACATGTGCATATATATTTTTAATGAGTGTTTCTGTTGCCAGGAAGCATAATTCTAGGGCCTTAGGGAAGTTCTATTCTACTTTTCTGAAGAAATAACCATACTGTTTCCAGAGAGACTAAATCAGGAATTTCCACCAACAGCATGTGAGAGTTCCTTTCTCCACATCTCCATCAACACTGGTTGTTTCCAGTCTTTTATACACCATGCTCACAGCTGTGAGATGATATCTTGCTGTTCTGACTTCAATTCTCCAATAACAAGTGATAAACACTGTCACATGCCTACTGGTCATTCATATATGTCTTCTTCAGAGAAGTGTCTAATCATCTCTGCCTACTTTGTGATGGTATTATTGGGTTTCTGTTGTTGAATTTTGTCAATTCTTTTTGTATCTTAAACATTAGCCCTTTAACTGGCATGTGGTGTGCAAATATTCTATCCCATTCAGTAGGTTATGAGATCTATATACCTTAGAGATAAGGAATTATGATTCTCTTTAATCATAATTTACATTTCTCCTCCTCCTAGTTTCCTTTGCATTTTCATATTTTTGAAAATTATGAAATAACAGAACAAACTGTTTCATCTTATGATCTGGGCAAAATCAGTAAGAGGTACTGAAATCACTGACCTTTTATAAAAACTGACAAAAATGCTAAAACATAGGAAGGGTATTGCTTGTTTCAGGGTGCTCTGACTAGAGTGTAAGTTTTGTCTTTTATCAGAAAACAAAACTATACTCCTTATAGCTATCTAATATCTGTTGCTCTGAAACTATTTAATTGTTTTAAAGTATTTCCCCCAAAATGCTGACAACTAGCCTTCTGGGTATCGAACAGTGGATATACTCCCCTTGCTCATAAACCTTTGCATAGATACTATTAGTGTGATCTTAAAGATGCAGGGAATTAAGTAATTACCCTTATAACCGTGCCCACTGTGGTCACCATGGTGCTGATAATCATGCTCTGTCATAGGGAATTAGCAACTGGGACACACTGGGTTGTGCCTCTTGTCTGGGGCTTTATGTAGCAAACAGAAGGAAAAGCTACTGCTAAATGTGTGCAGCCCACAGATAAGACAGATGTTTGGTGAAAGAAGAAAGTTCTCAGGGTCTATTGTTAGCATATTGTTCGGCTGAACTACAAGTGATAGTATTCCCATGGCAGGCACTAACAGCAAAAGTGTTAGCAGAATCCTTCAGTTATCTGCCAAGTTTTTTCAATCTGGAGCTTCTTTAAGGAAGCTGTATCTATTAAGGACACCACAAGGGGGTCTTCCTGGTGGATCTTTTGTCAAATGGGACAAGTTATAAGAATGTTAAAATAATTAATCTAATGGAATAAAACAAATGTCATGTCAAACTACTTTTTAGTTTACCAGACTAATTTATCCCATCTTGGGTTTTGTTTTAGAAGTATTGTCTTTGGGGACCAGAGATAGTCCAGGAGGTTAAGGCTCTTGCTTTTCAGACAACTAACCCTGTTTTGATCCTGGCACATGTGGTCCCAAGCACTTCCAGGAGTAAGCTCTGAGTACATAGCTGTTGCCCAAAGCGGGGACAAAAACCCCACAAGAAAGTACTGTCTCTATGCCATAAATGTGATGTGGGCCAGGCAGGGATGTGGAACCTTTTTGAGCTCTGGCAGTTGAGAGACCCTTTGGGTTGACTTCCTTGCTGATCTTGTCCCAGCCAGCTTAAGTTTAATAGCAAGGTCTCTGCAGAAGATGCTCTGTGAGTCAAGGGGGGCGAACAAATCAGCTCGAATTACTGGAATAAATGGGTGGTGAAAGACCAGAGATCTGAACATTACCAAGGACTATAGTGGGAGAGTAGTAAACAACTTTTAACTTCCAGCAAATCAACATTATCATTAATTTTTAAATCTATGAAACGAGGATACTTAAGAAGCAAGGATACTTCAAGCAGTTAATATTGAAGATGCCTTTCCTTATTAGGAGTATCTTTACTACTATGCAAAAAGGTGAGAGACCAGGGAAAGCAATAACCATGGAAGGACAAGGGATCACAAAGTCTAGGCGAGAAAAGTGGTCCATGCTCCACCACAGAGTTAGCTCTTCCTGGGTATTGTTTGCACATTTCATTCCAGCAACATTTTCTGTGTCTGAGAATCATAAACATGCCAGTTTTAAATCAACAGTGCTATGGACTAGTCCGTAAGCTTCTAGTCAATGGAATCCTTCTCTTCCTCTCTTCCTCTTTGTCTACTCGCTCCCAAGCTCTTAAACATGCGCACACACACAGCACACATACAACGCTGTTGGATTTGCTTTTCTAAACACATTGCCCACAAAGACAAAGCATAATAACATTTCCATCTCCTGAGGAAAATAAAGGAAAGCTTCTGGGAGATGGAAGAGTAGGCAACAGCAAATTAGCCTTGAAATTTGGCACAAAATATTAGCTTCTATACGACAGGTTTCTCCACAGTCCTTGAAAATGCCCAAGTTGACAACAACTAACGGAAGAGTGACACTGGTTTCAACACCAATCACTTTAGTGCAGTGAAATCCACCTGGAATAATTTCTCTGCTCTAAAATCATAAAGATATAAATAAGAAGAAAATGAAATTCTCAGCTTATATTTTCAACACTAGACTAATTTTGCTTGATTGAACATCATTACAGGGGATTAAAAAAAAAACAACCCTCTACCGGCAAAAACTAAAAGCTATTAAAACAAAAAAAAAAAAAAAAACAGATCTGAGCTCTAAAAGGAGAGGTTCCAGGAAACAATGAGAGAGCGTGTCCAGCCCGCCTCTGCCACCTACTTCTCTTCCTCTCCGAGAGGGACCACTATGCACCGCTGGAGCACCTGCGAGAGATATTGACCCTGGCCACTCCAGGTGCCTGCCGGCTAATGACCCTGGCAAAAGAGTTAGTTGCTCTTTACTAGCATGCAGAGTCGGGCACACAGAACATGCATGACCAGATGTAGTCTGGTGATGGCCCAGGGCCCCAGAGCAGTACCCACAGAAGAGCATGGAAAGATCTCGAAGGTACAACCAGGAGACAAGCACTAAATTGACTTTCTCTGGTATATGCACATTTATGGATCATTTTTTCTTTTACCAAATGTGTGTCTGGTTTTCAGTTTCAAGCAACAACAAAGAAGGGTATCTCACACTTTCACTCAAAACAAATGTCAAGAACGGCAATGTGAACAGCGTCCTGGAGTGGGGGTGGCGTGCAGGGCAAGGCTCTGACCTCAGCTGGTGGACCCTTGGCTAATCAGGACCCCCTCCAACCTCTATTGCTCCATCCCCTGTGAAGAGGAGAGCAATCTGCTAATGCCTGGGCCTCACAAGGTAGTTACTATGACCCAATGAGATGCGCGTGAAACACTAAAGTGGCAAAGGACTGTAAAGAACTCTATAACTACAAACACCAATCTATTTGAAACCCACTTTTCTGGGTGCATTAACACCCTATTACACCCACAGTAAGTGCGTAAAAAAAAACAAAACAGAAAACTTCTAGAATTGAATTGAGATGCTGACAAAGAACTGAATAACTTAGAACATGTTTGGAAATGATTAAATTCTTAAATTATTACATAGGTAAGCAAAATTATTCTTAGGGACATTGTAACACTGCCTGCTAATCAGCCTCAGGAGAAGCAGAAACTGTCAACAGCTCATGGCAAAGAGCCAACTGTTTGCTGGCTAAGTAAATGCCTAAAGAAACTGAATTAGCTTTTTCAGAGGCACCAGAAAACTGAGCTCTGATGACATGAGTCCTGACCATAACGGAGTTCTAAATGCAGGCACTGCCTGCAAAATTTTCTTTCTTTCTTCCTTCTGAATTAAAGTGAATGCAATTACAATTGGTATACAACTGCCAAGCAGTGTTCATTGAAAAACTATCATCAAACGTATGAAAACTCAAACACTACAACTGAGAACAGAGAATTATACATTTGACAGAAATGATACAAATTGGGTGAAGTATCTGCCTTTAGGAGCTGCACTGTTTTTTGCAGCAGGAAGTGGTCTATCTCTTTGTTGGGTATGAAAATGTGCATTTTACAGAATAACAGTCCTGCCCGATATCCAAGTCTACCAGTTCATACTCTGCTGAACAAGGAGTTTAATATACTTTTACAATAAACTTGGAAATGAATCTAGCAAACAAGATTGAGCACACTGCACTCCCAGCAGCTTTGAAGGCAGAAAGCAAATCACAGAAGAAATAACTACACAAGAGCCAAACAAGCTCACTCCGAGACCTTCCCAGCCTTCCCCAACCTCCCAGTTCCAGCCCATTAGATGTGCGGGCACAACCACACCAAAGGCAAAGTGCCTTATTTCAAAGGTGCAGACAAAGTGCAGGCAGGGCTTTTCAATGCTCTTCCTGCCCCAATGCTGATTAAACTAATTAAATGCTAACTTGAAACCATCCGACCTACGGATGATATTTTGCCAAAATATAAGCCAGATTAAGTGTTCCCAGCAGGGTGCAGAGACAGTGCATGAGCTAAGGAGCCTTACAGAGGGCTGGTCCTAGGGGATCCCTAATACCTGATTCCAGAGCACCACCAGGGTGACCTGAGTAATACCTGGCACCTCAGAGCCAGCAGAGCACAGCACCCTAAGGCCTTCACACTGAACCACTGTCCAGTGGTGTTCGAGCACTGTATGGGACACCACCACCCCTGGCAACCCACTAAAAACACCACACTGAGAGTGGTGGGAGGGAACCCTACACTGATGGAGGGTGTGGAGCTGGGATGTTTTATGCGTGAAACATTTTGTTAGCAGATTTTGAATGCAGAGCCTAAATTTTAAAACGATAAATTTAAAATTAATAAATTTAAGACACACTACTTTATCATGCCGAGTGAAATTAGTCAGAAGGAAAAGGACAGATATAGAATGACTGCATTCATTAATGGGATATAAATATATATGGTAATGCCAGACTAGAACTCAGCATTAAATAAACAGAGCTTTATATGATAAACTTTAAATGTCAGTAGGACAAGACACAATGTGTAAAAGAGAGAGGGAGGGAAGGAGGGAGGGAGGCAGAGAGAGAGAGAGAGAGAGAGAGAGAGAGAGAGAGAGAGAGAGAGAGAGAGAGAGAGAGAGAGAGAGAAGAAAAAGGATGCCTGCCATAGAGGCAGGCTGGGGGAGGTAGGAGGGAACGCGCAGACACTGGTGGTGGGAAATGGGCACTGGTGGAGGGACGGGTGCTGGAACACTGTATGACTGAGACCCAATTGTGAACATCTTTGTAATTGTATATCTCATGGTGGTATGATAATCACTTGATCACTTGATCACTTGAATCCCATTATTCATCGATTTGCTCGAGCAGGCGCCAGTAACATTTCCATTGGACCCTATCACGTGCCAATGTAGCCCAATGGCATCTGGTTGATTCAGGAATATGAAGAGCCTCAAACCGTTCCTTCAGGGTCTTTACAAGGAAGTCTGACCATCTTGTAGGTGGGCGGCCACGTGATCTTTTGATATCCCGTGGGATCCAGTTGGTAATGGCTCTAGTCCAGCGGTTGTCTCCAAATCGCATTACATGTCCAGCCCATCTGATTTTTGATGCCTTGGCAAACGAGACAGCATCCCAGATAGATGGTCGGCAACTACACCACCTCAGCTTCGCTGATGACATCGTTCTAATAACCCCAAACATTAGCCAAGCGGCACAAATGCTGACTGACTTCGACCGAGAATGTGGAAAGATAGGTCTACAGCTGAATCTAAAGAAAACTATGTTCATGAAGAATGAACTAGTTCCAGAGGCCCCATTCACTCTCAATGGAACAAACATCTCTGAATGCAGCAGTTATGTGTGCCTAGGTCAAGAAATCAACATGATGAACGACCTAAAACCTGAGCTGTGCAGGAGGAAGAGAGCGGCATGGATTGCCTTCAAAGGCATCGAAGAAATAGCTAAAAGGACAAAGAACCTCCAGCTCCGGGCACATCTCTTCAACTCCACCATTCTCCCTGCATTAACATACGCCTCAAAGACCTGGGCCCTGCGAAAGCAGGATGAGAATGCTATTCGGGTCTCCCAGAGAGGAATCAAAAGAGCTATGCTTGGAATATCACGCCTCACTCAAGTGAGAGAAAGAATCCGGAGTTCTGACCTCCGTCGCTATTCCAGAATCAGGGATGCTGTCTCGTTTGCCAAGGTATGATAATAAAAAGATTAAAATTTAAGAAAATTGAAGTGTAACATTTGCACGAATGACACACATCCCACAACATCTTAACAATGTGAAAAATGAAGATAAAACAAACCCGTGTGATTCCTCCAAGGCACTGCAGTGTCATTACTTAGCACACTCACACACTCACTGTATGCTTGAAGCCACTGACTGAGTCCCTCAATTTCACACCACTGGTGACACTGACTAGACCTGACAGGTGTAATTAAACAACAGTGAGTTCAATTAAAATTTTTATTTGTAAAACTGGGCTGCAATTCAAGATTCTGATTCTTGAGACCTAGTATAATTGTGAAAATAAAATGCTTCTTAACTGCTGTGTTCTGCTTTCAAAATGCAGACTTTAACCAAAATATTATTAGGTAACACCAAACATGACTTTCAACAGCAAGCATATCTATCTTTTTTCTGGTCAATTACTTTTGACTTGGTGCATGAATTAAAGAAACATTATTTTAAAAGGCTCTAAGTCTTGGATCTATTTTAAATTTTTCTTCTATTTCAGGGGAAGAAAACTACAAAATAATTCATGGGAAGGGTAACACCCACCAAATCATATCAGTAACAAGACCCTAAGTACTTCCCATATGGGACTGGAGAGACAGCAAAGCAAGTAGGGCATTTGCCTTGCACACGGTAGACCAGGGTTCAATCCCTGGCATCCCATATGGTCCCCGACACCACTTGATCACTTCACTTGATCATTTGAATCCCGTTATTCATCGATTTGCTCGAGCGGGCGCCAGTAACATTTCCATTGGACCCTATCACATGCCATTGTAGCCCAATGACATCTGGTTGATTCAGGAATATGAAGAGCCTCAAACCGTTCCTTCAGGGTCTTTACAAGGAAACCGACACCACCAGGAATAATTCCTGAGCGCAAAGCCAGGAGTAACGCCTGAGCATTGCCAGGTGTGACCAAAAAAAAATAAAGTACTCCCCTTTAGTTGATTTTTTCTGTTTATGTTGTACACAACTCAATTTATCTGCCCTTTCCTTCAAATCCATTTGTACTCCAGGAAAAAGGAGCTTCAAGACATATAAAGTCTGGGTTGGAGCAACAGCACATCA
This sequence comes from Cryptotis parvus, assembly GCA_021461705.1. Taxonomy (NCBI): domain Eukaryota; kingdom Metazoa; phylum Chordata; class Mammalia; order Eulipotyphla; family Soricidae; genus Cryptotis; species Cryptotis parvus. Next base: position 105,537 of record JAJIBD010025002.1, on the reverse strand, counting down.
GAAAGGGTGTCTGCCTTGTACATGGCTGAACTGTGTACAATTCTGCCATCCCCTGAGAATCACCAGTAGTGATTCCTGAGCTGAGAGCCAGGAGTAACCCCTGAGCATCACAGATGTGACCTAAACAATAAATAAATAAATGTGATCCAATAAATAAACAAACGAACGAACGAATGAATGAATGAATGAATGAATGAGTAAATAAAGCCAAAAGTATGTAAAGTTCATCACCAGGGAATTAGTTCCCATTTCTGGGCATAGGAAAAATGAACAATTTCTAACACAGAGTCTTAAAATGAAACACCTATGGTGATATCATCTACATTACCAAGTATGTCACTTACATGCATGAGAACAATTGTGTGACTTATGAACAAAACGCACCAGCATCTTCAAGTTAAGTGAAAACCAGACATTCAACAATGGCACTTTCTCAAATTACTGATCAGCTCTTCATGGGATCATGAATTCCAGTATTTTCAAAATGTAAGTTTAATTGAGACAGTTGCTAAAATTACTAGTATCTCTAAGTTAAAAAAAAATAATCAGAACCAAGATGTTCAGCTAGAGTGTGGCCCACAGAGGTGAGTTCTTGAACTCCCCTATCAAAGCTGGTTCCCGGGGCTGGAGCGATAGCCCAGCGGGTAGGGGGTTTGCCTTGCATGCAGAAGGACTGTGCCGGCCTGGGTTCGATCCTGAAAGGACACCCAATGTGTGGCACATTAAAAATCAACATCTATTGATATATTAAGTTCACTGCTAAAAGTTCCACTCTCTAATTCACCACATGACTGACTCCTTTAATCCAGATTACCTGCCCTATTCTCTACCTTCCATCCTGGTATTCACTAATTGTTCTTGCATATTTTAGAGCCTAGAAATTTTTATTTACTATAAAAGTTGAACCTTTTTTAAAGTTATTATTATTAGAATTATTAGTATTATTATTATTAGTTATAACACCATGAGATAAACATTTACAAAGCTGTTCATGACTGGGTTTTAGTCATACAATGTTGCAGCACCCACCCCTTCATCAGTGCACATTTCCCACCACCAACGTTCCCAGATTCCCTTCCTCCTCCCCCAGCCTGCCTCTATAGCAAACACTTTTCCTCTTCTCTCTCTCTCTCTCCCATCTCCTACACATTGTGGCTTGCCATATATACATTTAAGGGTTATCATGTACATCCCTTTGCCTACATTCAATGCTCAGTTCTAGTCTGGCGTTACCATTTCCAATAATTAGTAGAACACTGGTATATATTTATATCCACAAATGAATGCAGTCATTCAATGTCTGTACTTTTCCTTCTGACTGATTTCACTAAGCATGATAATCTCCATGTCCACCCATTTGTAGGCAAATGTCATGATTTTGTTTTTCTTCACAGCTGCATAGTATTCCATCGTGTAGATGTAATGCTTTCTTTATCCAGTCTTCTATTCTCAGGCACTCAGGTTGTTTCCAGATTTTGGTTACTGTGAACAGAACTGCAATGAATATAGAAGTGCAGATGGTGTTTCTGCTATGTGTTTTTGGGTCTCTTGGGTAAAAGTTCAACCTTTGCTTGATTGTGTACCATGAGTCAAATCATATGGCGTTCGTGTTAGAATCATTTCACTAATTCCCTGTAGGTTCATTCATGTTGTTGCAATTAGCAGGAGTTCATCGTTTTTAATAGCTGACTGACAGTCCATTGTCCTTTATTCCATCTACTGCACAATGACACTTAGTTGTACCTAGCTCCTGGCTACTATAAACAATGCCACAGTGAAAGTTGGGTGTGTATATATCAATGCTGTTTAATTCTTCAGATAGATACCCAGTGTGAGATAATGGAATCTTATGGAATTTCTATTTTTAATTTTTTAGGTATTTCCATGCATCTGCCATAATGATGTGCTAATTTACAATTCCACCAACATTGAAAGTATCAGGGCTCCCCATGAGGACTGAGTGCAAAGTGCTCCCCAAGTCTGCTCCATAGCTGCCAACCTGGTCACCCTTTTTCATTCTGAGGAAACTCTTTGCCTTTCTTGTCTTTGTATGTTCCCTGGATCCTGGCAAGTATTCCATTTACTTCCCGCACCCACCCACCATTGAGAAATGATAGGCATAGAAAAGTTAGTAGTTTCCAACTTCTTATAAAACAGCCCCATAAACTAATTGGTAATTTGGAACAAAATGGATTCTAAGGTAGGGAAATGTTTTCATTAGTCATTTTGGAGATATTGTTTTGCCTTGTTCTTCATGTGATGATCAATGAACCTTTCTATTTGATGACTTTTGTGTCAGTTGTCACTAAAATCATGCTTTCCTTCTGGTCTTCTGAGTTGCCGGGTGACATGCCTTGATGTGGCTTCTGTTCCATCAGCATATCAGCACTTGTGAGTGTTCAACTGAAAAAATTCATTCCAATAGTTCTGAGATATTTTATCCTTTTTAAATCTTATTATTCCTTTTTACAGCTCCTTTCTTTCCAGTTGGCTTTTGTGCCAACTGGAAATTGGCACAAAAGTGCCAATTTAAATACAAAATATAAATGCTATAATAAATAAATACTGTTATAAATGCTCATTAGGAATTAGACCGGGGTTGGAGACATAGGATAGACCATAGGGTGATAGCCTTGCATGTAACTGACCGGGTTTGATCTCTGGAACCACTTATGGTCCCCAGGGCCTCGCCAGGATTAATCCCTGCCTGCAGAGCCAGAAGAAACTCCTGAGTTCAGCCCCAACAAAAAATTTAACTTCCTAAAACGATACTTAATTACTATCACTTTTAATTTTCTGTTCCACACTGAGATATTTTCTAAACATTTGTTTTTTTATCTTGTCTGTGTTTGTCATTATTTTATTTGAAAATTCTTCAAAAGCTGTATAAAACTTTGAATGTAAGATTTTTTAAAAGTTCTGAAGAATGGCAGAATAAGAACTATGATATATACCCTTCTCCTCAAATGACCAACTGCTAACATTTGAGCCATGTCCTCTCTTTTATGCATACTTTCTTTGGTCAAGCCTTTGCGAAGCTTGACATTTCATAGCACAATCTCCACAATGCTTTTAAGACATGGACATTCACTCTACATTATCATTACCCACAATGCCATTATTGCATTCTCTTGTGATATGACACTGAAATCAACAACTGATCATTTTCTGAAGGATGGTGGCAATGTAGAATCTGAAATCACTGCAACAATAAGCTCTTCTGACAGTTACATTAAAATCACTGGTCTAACATACTTTGACTGGATTTTTTTTCAACTATGTATGAGTTATATATATATATATATATATATATATGTATATATATATGTATATATAATGCTTTAGGGTATAATATCATGCAATGGGCATCTGAAAAATATTACTTCATTGAATTATGCAGATCTTCCTAAGGTTGAAACATTTCATTAGACATACTGAAAAATCACATCTGCTAATATCACCACTAACTCCATTAGAAAGCCCTTAAGGGGCCGGAGCAATAGCCCAGCCGGTAAGGCGTTTGCCTTGCACGCGGCCGGCCCGGGTTCAATCCCCGGCATCCCATATGGGCCCCTGAGCACCGCCAGAAGTAATTCTTGAGCCAAGACAGGAGTAACCCCCTAAGCATTGCCAGGTGTGACCCAAAAAGCAAAAAAAAAAAAAAGCCTTAAATATTCTCACATTGGTGCTGGGACTAGTGTTGGAATACTGAATATGTGAAACTGTATTGTGAACAATTTTCTAAACCATGGTGATTAAATAAAGTTAATAGACAAAAAGAAAACCCTTAAATGTTTAAGTGTCTTAACACTTAAACCCTAAAGTGTCAGTACTGACAAAGTTACATACGCAGAGATGAAACAGAAGTTACAACAGACAGTACAGAAATACAAAGGATCATGAGAGTTTTATGATTATCTATTTGGCAACAAACTGGACAAAATGAAAGAAATGAACAAACTCCCAGAATCATACAGCATCCTAAGGCTGATATTTTTCAAAATCCTAGGTTTCTTTTCTTGAAAGCCTGTATTTTCAAAGTCAACAAATGCTCTCCATTGCTCTCCTCAGACAACAGGTATCAGATAACAAGTCCGCATAACCATATTGATATTATTCTTTCAAGTGAAAATGCTGTTCCATTGAAGTGGCCACTTTAGCTTACAAGCTGAACAATTGCACAAGAGCTCTTCCTAGAGTTAACCACAGCATGTGACGCAGTTCTTAATATGTACTTTCCATTTTATCCTGCATAATAAAGACGAGAGCACTCAAAGGTTGAGATTTAATTAAAAATGTTTACTGCTTCAACAAGTCAGACAGCAAGTATTCTGTGGCAGTCAAGAACAAAATGACGAGTTAGAGCTGCTGCTGGCTTCATGCTAAGGTCCCAGGCTTTGTCCACACTAGTGAAAATGAGAGCATGGGGTATAACCTAGCAGTCCCCGCTCCCGCCACCCATCTAATGGAAATAATTCCAATCCCTAGAGTCTAGCCACTATCCCTGGGGCTCTTCTCTAGCAATCACTTCTCTGCCACCCACCTTTCCCCACAGTTTGTGTTTCAGATCCCATAACCAACAGCAGGTATGCTCTGGTAAAGGAGCAGTAATAGGAAGCCCCAGAATTCCCTCCCCACTGGCGCCTGTCCCCCATCCTGGCAGACACTCAAAAGGATTTCTTACTCACCAGACTGACTCCTAACCTGTTCAAGTTCCTTCTCACTAATGCTGATGGATGCAACTTGATAGTACAGCACTCGGAAGGTAGGGACCAGTGCCACATCTGACATCGAAGAGGTGCCTGGCTTTTCCTGCCCAAGTGCTGGAAAAGATGTGTGCTTATGCTTGTCTGGTGAGCCTCGGATTGGATCCCTAGACATTCCTCACTGTGCCCATCAGCGGGATCAGGGCCCACACTCCATCCAGAGAGCACCACGGCCACTTACTCAGGACAGCAAAAGGCAACAAGGTCTCTGACAAAGCAGCTGCCATGACCTTCTGGTCAGACAAGAAAAGCCTCTATTTCCCCCAACTGCTGCCTACTCTGAGTCTAGTTTTCAGCGCTCTTGACAGCACTGGAAGCCAACTAAAGATATGCCCCACCCCCACCCCACCTGTTCATCAGCCTTCCATTGCTAAAGTTCTCTACCCCACCCCCCCACCACTTCCATTTCCCCACTGGGTTGAGACATTAAAGCTTAATGTATTTTATCCACACTGTGTGACCACACTGTGTTGGGGTTTTTTTTTTAATGTAAATACCATTTGCTGAAGGAAAGTGAACCTGCTAGAAAAATCAATCCCTGTTCCTCACACACCCCAGTGACATCATAGCTAGCTAGTGGGACTTCTGATTTTCCTTCTGGAATCTGCTATTGAACTTTAGATCCCTGGAGTAGCAGAACATCCCTAGTAATTCCCACAGCACCTGGGAATGTAGTGGGTACTCAAAATCTATTTCCTGAAAGAGTGTGGAGCCTACAATGGGAGCTCTTACTGTTTTGCATTGATTACAGTGACAAGGATCTTTCAATAAATATGGCCTCAGTGGCCAAAAAACAACTGTGCAAAGAACTTGAGATTCTAAGGGTCCCAGCACATAGCCCAAAGCAGCTCATGAACCTTCCAACAATGTTTATTCTGCTCTGGGCTGGTAATCCTGGCTATTAATTTCCACTGCCTTCTTAGGACCTCACTGCAGACACAATTCAATTGCCACATAATCACTGAAAGTGGAGGGCCCTCATTTGATAATTTGCTGAGCACATTCTGATTAGGCACGGCCAATGTGCTTTCAGGCACGGCAAGGCGTTCTAACATAACACGCAGTAAGTCCCGCTGAGGAGAGCAGCGACAAATTTAATAAAAGGAGTGGCAGTCATCTGGGAATTTCAGAAAACGCTTGACAAAGGTTAACAGTCAGCGTATGGGGAGTCAGAAACTGAGAGGGAAACTGGCATTAGTTTGATAAAACACTGAAGAGCATGAAAATGTCCAAGGAGGAAAAAGTTACAGTGTGAGCTGCAACAAGTTCCATGACTTTTTGCGTTACTTTAAAACATCTCAAGGGAAACCACACTATGCATTCTAGTAATCTATGACCATTAGAAAACCGAGTGGGCTTTAACAGAATACTGGAAACAGAAATAGCAGAGCAGTCTCATGTAAGAAATGAGTCATTTACTACACAGTGCAGAGACAACTTACAGAGAAAAGCAATTTATTTATTCACTGGAATGGCCCAAAACTACATACAGCTCTTGAAGGTGTCTCAAGCGCCTTAAACTCAGCATATCCAAAACTGAAATGATCTCCCCCTGTGGAAACAGTCCTGTGTTTGCATAGAAAGACCACTATCAAGGACTCAACTGAACATCAGGACTCTCTCCTTCAGGGATGATAGAGTTGTAAGAAAGAAAATTTTTCTGCATTTTTAAGTAAGTGCTCATTTCCACAGCAAGAACCAGGCTAAGTCTGTATAGTAGAATCATTACATCATCCTCTAGCAACAAATGTCACTCTTCCTAGCAAAATTTAAAGAACATTGAAGTCACCATATACCATTCACTTATTTAGTCACTCAATAATTTCTGCCAAGTATATTCTGTACACCAGGCACCGCCTCACGCTACAGCATCGCAACATTAGCAAAATCAGTTTTATCCTCAAGTTCTCTCATCTACAGATATCAGGTCTTCCACTAAACACTAAATTCCAAATATGACAACACAGCTTATTGTAAGCTACAACACAAGTTAATGCACAACAAAAACAGAGGAAAAGGAGCTAAGTTAAACAAGAACAATGCTAAGATATCCAATACTGAATACTCAAGACACCCATTTCAAAGACTCTTAACAGGTCAAAATATTTCTAGAATCAATGAAATCTGGTCTTGTAATCTCAAATTTTAATTTCACAACTTGAAAGCAAAGTGTATTTTGATTACCTTCATAAATGTGTTTTACCAAAGAATGCTTTGATCATAGAATTTACCCTGAAGGGGTAACCAAAATCAGGATTACCACAAAGCTAGGTCATTCACCCACCTGCTCATTCTAAAATAAAAAATCAAACTCACAGGAAAGCTGGGAGTCATAAACGACTCACTAGCATGTTCTTCACTCAGACGTATACGGCTAAACTTTAAGCAACATTTTCTCTTTCTGTCTCTGCTTCTCTATATTTGTACCAATATGTTTTCATTTTTTCACCATATATGGTGGTGTGCAGGGCTTACTCCTGGCTTTGTGCTCCAAGATGACTCCTGGGACCACATGTGGTACACACCGCAATGGCTACGTGAAGGCAAGCACCTTAGCTGCTGCCAATATTTTTGATTAATCTATTTAGGGTAAGCTGTGGATATCACAACACTCTTCTCCAAGATGTTTCAGCACCTTCTTGAACTATTACCACCATACATGGAGTAAACCTTCAATAATCTTGCCCCAATTTAGTGTGCATTATGAGTGCTCTTATAAACCTGGGGTTAAATAGCCTGTTTTAATTTCAGGATGACTCAGCAATAAGGTGTTGGCATTTGAGAAAAGCAATATGTACTGATTGACCCTGCACTCATGGGATGATTATAAATAATTAGCTCGTTGGAGTCTTGGTTCAACATTCCTGACTGGGTCTTGGTAAACCATAGTACAACCGAGCCATCCACTAAAATAAGCAAGCAGAAATTTCGCAGGTTGAAAGCATCAGTTCACTTTACCGTACTATGCAATTTAAATGGATGAGCCTATGGGAACAGAATGGTTTCAGGTGGAGTCTGACAACACAACTCAACCAAATTATACAGGGAGAAGCATCTTCATTTCTGAAGAAAACAACATCGACGTGGTAGGCCCTTAAGAAATGTTGCTTTAACACATGCCACATTCGCTGTGGACAGGAAGGTGAACTTAAAAAACACACTGCCACTGCTGTACTTTTTCAATCCCTGGGCCTTGTGGAGTAACTGTGACTCACCACCAGCTATGTCCCTGTCCAAGGCTCCATGACTTTAAATAAAAGTCTTCCTATACAGATGCCTTTTGAGTTGACTTCCAGATAAAATGAAAAAACTTTCCAGCTTCTTTCTTTCTGATTTTCCTAAATCAGACTCACACAGACCTACCATCCAGAAACTTCTATTGATAGAATGAAACATGAAAACTACACAGAAAACAGACTGGCACACAATCCCAGGGCAGTTTCCCCACGGAGGGTCAGCAGAATCACTGATCTGGAATCCCCAAGGAGGCAGAGCACAGGACTGCACTCTTCCCTGGGCTAATAGTGAAAGGTCAAATGCTTATGTTATTTTAATTGGTGTCTTATGACTAGATCAGAAGTACTTTAATTTAACATTAGTGATGACTGTGTATGCTTTTTTTGGTGTGTGTACTCCTTTTTGATGTAAACAAAGAAAAATGCAGACTGTGAGATCCAAACATTTGTGAAATCCGTAAGCTGTATCACTTAATAATGATCACTAATGACCCCGGCTATGCAAAATCTATGAGCCAAAGATCAGGATATTTGAAATGCAAGTAAAAGGTAATTAATGAAAAAGCCCAATGTTGTTCTATTAGTGTACTGTGATAGTAAAAACTTGCCTACCAAATTAAAAAAGACCTAATTCAGGACCTGGGTAACTCCATTTTAAGAATAATCTTGGCCTGTACAGACTTTTTACCTATCATCACTATTTTTAAAAAAAATCTAAAATCCAATGTTTCAACAGGCCTGAGGATATTTGTTGTTGTTGTTGAGTGGTGGTTACAGTAATAATCTCACCATTTTAAAATAAGATTATTTTCCCTCCAAATCACCACCTCCAGTCCTAAATTGTCCCCTATGTGGTGACTGGGCAGTGTGGTCACTGGGAAATCAGGCTGGGCACCCACAAGGACCAGGAGCGAGAATCTCCTCAGCGCTCACCACTTGTGTGATTTGCTACCTAATCACACAGTGCCTGTCCCTCTCAACTAAGAAAGGCAATAAGAAATAAAATGTCCTGCCATGTGAGACAGAGAAAAAAAAAGACTCCAAAAAGCTCTCAGAGTTCTCCTGGAGGACAGTGAGCACTCGGTATTCAAGCTCTCACTTGACTCTTGGCGGGACACAGGGATGCAGCAAGGAAAAACAGCTAGAAGTATATCTCATTTTCCTCAGCAGACAATAGTAACTATTTGCAGGGACGGGGCAAGAGTCCAGCAGGTAGGGCGTTTTACCCGGGTTCAATCCCTGGCATCCCTTAGGGTCCCCTGAGCACCAACAGGAGTAATTCCTGAGGGCAGAGCCAGGAGTAACCCCCTGAGCATCGCCGGTGTGACCCCAAAAGCAAATTTAAAAAAATGGTAACTATTTGGAAACTTAAGATTTGTAAATTGTTGAAAAAAATTACGAACACATTACCAAGGGTATAAACATTGACATGGAGGCGTTGGTTTCTGCTTATAAATCACTGCTCCCAGTGAACTCTTTGTTAGGTGAAATTTTTTTTTATTAATCATTTAAACTGCCAGCTGCCAGAAAACCTGAGTTTGATACAGACCCACTGTTTTCTCAATTAATGCACTCACTGAAAAAGGTCGTTTCAGGCCTGAGCGATAGCCCAGTGGATAGGGTGTTTGCCTTGCATGCAGCCGGCCCATGCCGGCCTCGGGTTCGATCCCGGCATCTCATATGCCCCGAGCACCGCCAGGAGTAATTCCTGAGTGCAGAGCAAGAAGAAACCCCTGAGCATTGCCGGCTGTGACCCAAAAAGGGGGAAAAAAAAAAAGGTAGTTTCTATAGTTAAGCAGCAGGGACCCACAGCACTGAGTCAGCAAAGGTGACTTGCCAAGGACCACTCATCTAAGTGACCTGACCACAAACAACCTGCAACACGCAGAATTGCAGGTTCTGAGCCCAATAAACGTCCTGGAAAGAGAGCAGCAAGACTGGCTTACCATGTATGGCCACATATTTTAATTTACCAAAACAAGGTCTGTGCAGCTAATGGTATTCAGCATTCATCAGCATTAACATGTCAAACTGGTCAACGAAACAGAGTATTTATTTATAACATGGTTTCCAATTACATCCGCTAGTTATAAAACCTCAGTTCCTCGGTACCCACACCTGAGAGTCAGCAGGAATGCCCATGAAGCAATGAGTGGATGTAATTACTGCTTTGTTTTAAGCATAACCTTGTTATTTTAATATTGCCCGTAATAAAGGACAGTTTTCTTTTCAATTTGGAGATTTGCCACTAGTGATTAGCTGAAACCTCTTACTCTCATAGTTCTTAGTTATTTAACTGGATTCAGCCTCAGCAGCAACAAATAGAGAGAAGAAATGACTCAGACTAAATCGGCTCTTGTATAAACACAAAAATGGAACATAAGAAAGCGGTGCTCTTAGCATCCAGGCAGCATTGAAATGCTCAGCTTCCAAACATGGCTATGTGGAGATAATCAAGGCAATCACTAAGGATGATTCAGAAACAGCATGAGAGGGGACTCTCCTGAGAAAAGCCTTGAGAAGATAAAAACATCTGGTGCACAGATGACAGTAATGCAATGTGTGTGTTTTTAGAGTCACTGTAAAAATTTTGAGAAGAGAAAGAGTTAAAATTTATGACCTTTAAGACATTATCAAAAAAATATGTTGAAATTCCACTCTGAAAACATGAGTAAAACAATAGATAATATCTAAGAAAAAGGAAAACTAAAAATAATTGGAGCATAAAATGAAATACAATAACAGATATAAATAATTAATAGGAATATAAATATACATTAGAAATGGTCAGTAAAACCAAAGCAAAGATTTTCAAACAAAATGCAAAGTAATTAAAACTGACCAAAGACTAGACAGAAAATAAAGACCAATAACTCTATGCACATGTATATAAAAATCAATAGTATCCCATTTCATGATCAACAACAAAAATAATAAAAGGTAATTTTATAAATGGAAAATTAAATTAAATAAGGATTGTATTTACTAGATAGGATGGTTCAATATCATATTTGTACCTTAAATGTATCTGTATATAAACCATTCCTATTAGAACTCTTAGCATTCTTTTTGCTAGAACCTGGGAAACTAATTCTCAAATTCACGTGTAAAGGGTCTAAAAATAGTCAAGAAACTCCTGAAGTTCAAGACAGGTGAGCCCTACTGAACCAAATGTGAGGACTTATCAATCATAATGTTTTAATCATTTGTGTGGTGTATGGGGATAAAAGGAACCAATAGAAGAAAACCAAAGTGTGTCTGTTTGTGTATGTGTGTGTATCCACATGTTTTTGTGAGAATTTAATGCATGAACAAGAAAGCTAATAGGGGAAAGCGCAGACAAAATCAGTTGTCTCTGTGAAAAGACAAAATTAAATCTTTATTTAGCTTACATAAAAAAATTCCAGAGTTAAAGTTCCAAACCTGAAATAACAAAACTTTTAAACTTTTAATAAAGAGACAGAGAGACAGAAGGTAAGCATTTGCCTTTCATGTAGCTAACCAGTCTGAATCCCCAGAACTGCATACTGTCCGCAAGCATCCCCAGGAGGCAATCCTGAGCAGTGCCAAGAATAGGCTGTGAGCACCACTCGCTGTGGCCCCAAAGCCCCCAACAAGTAAAAGTTATTTAAAGGCATATCAAGGGACCAGAGAGATTGTACAGCAAGATGCTTGCCTTTCAATGGTCAACCTGGGGTTCATCCCAATACCCTATATGGTCCCCTGAGCACTGCTAGGATTAATCCCTGAGCACATACCAGGAGGAAGGCTTGAGAACCACTAGGTGTGACTCCAAAACCTTTATGTGTGTGTATATGTATACATATACACACACATACATATAATCAGAAATATATATACTACACTAGCATAATGAAAGCTTAAATAATATGCAAAAAGTACAACTAAAAAAAGGAAGGAGAATGTGGGAAAAGATTTATCTGGCTACAATAAAGTTTAAATGTTTGAGTCCTCTGAGTTCAAGTACGATGAAATGAGAGTTCAACAAAATCCTCTCCACAAAATGCAACTATCAAGCTTGATAGCATCAAGTATTTTTAAGGATGTGAGGAAATATAAACTTATAGGGCACTGATAGCCATGTAAAATGCCACAGAGGTCTTAGAGAGCAATCTGGTGATTGTCAGTAACAGAAGTAGAACTTGTTATTACAAGCACCTCTGTTCTAGCTGGGAGGGCTCTAGAAAATGACAACTACAGCTTCTGCTCTGTTCCGAGTAAAACACTGAATCCGCACAGCAAGAGGGGAGGGGACCTGGAAAACAGAACAAAGAGCCCCAGGGGGTGCCAAAATTATGTGGGAATTTAATGTGTGGGAACAAGTGGCAAGGACAGTGAGCAAAGGAGTGACGGACCATTCAATTAAGAGGGACACAGCTGCCTTTCCAGAAAATTAAGCTGGACCCCCTGAGCGCCTTACCTCACACCACATGTAACCTTCCATCACTAAACTTGTTCACCTCTCTTCACCATAGAAACTGGACATCTCTAACTATCCATCAGGGCCCTTGTGATCAAACTAAAATTCTGTCCAGGAATTGCTGCGGCACACGCCTATTAAGGGCTCCTCTTTCTCCACAGCTGCAGCCGATCAGTACAACAGGAACACTAGGAAAACAAACACCGACTAACGTCACCTTCAATCAGTCTCAACCCTCAAATGGGCTCTCAACACTAGCCCAGAAATTTCGGTTTTGTGGACTGTTATGCTGATTCTCCCTCTCTTTCAAACTTTCCTCAAACTCTTTCTTCAAACAAATCTCTTTCTTCAAACTTCCTTCCTACTTTTAGGGTTCCTTTGGTAGCAGTGAGAACCAATGTCCCCCACCCTCAGCCCACCCCAACATGGATTCTCGTTTGCCCAGCAGCAAACACACGCGGTCTTTATAAAACCTGCAGTAGGAAGTCGTCTCCTTGCTGCCTTCTCTCGTGACTCTTTTCCTGCAGGCACTTTGAGCTCTGAGATGCACCTTTCATTTTCCCAAGGACCTTACTGTTCCTTTAGTTATACCATCTCTCCTCATCCATCTTATCGTTTACTGGGTAATCTCCATCAGCAATATGTGCTGCACTCTCATTGAACACTGAAAACCTAAAGAAAGTGACTCTCTCGAACCCCGAGCCCAGTCTCCCTCTCCCCTATGGAGCTCTTCCTTCAGTCACTGCACATCTTCCGCTCAGGGTCACCTCAGGAGGGCTTTTCACTGCCTCAACTCTGACTCACTCAACCCACTCCACGCCCTTTGGTTCCCACTACTCTATCAACTTTGCTTTACCCAATGTAACCAACAAACTGCAGGTTGCAAAATCTGCTTCTTTTTATTCTTCATATGACTGCAGCACCTAGTAGCATTTGGATACTACGCTGGAGACTACGCTGGTCTTTCAGGTTACCAACCTCTCCAAGTTTTCGTCATTCCCTGCCAGTTTCTTTCCTTCTTTCCCTTTCTGCACTTGAGCCGGACTACACTTGGCAGAGTGTTTCTGACCAGTACTTGGGAACCACAAGGGCAATATCCAGTGTGTGGTCCAGCTCTGCTCAGGGGCCACTGGGGCCACGCATGATCCTAGGCTTCAACTTTTCCCCTAATGATACAACCAGTCAGCCCTGGGGGCGCATGACTTAAATGTGAGTTCCTGACTACACAGTATTCACTACTTCTTATTTCCTTGATGACACTGAGCAATGGTGTCAATGACATTGTTCTGTATTTGGTGACTTATTTATTGCTTGTCTCTACCTACCTCTATCAGCTTCATTAGAGCAGTAACTTTGTATAAGCAAAAGCAGAACAAAGTTTCATAGTGGGCTTTGGGTACTGATAATAAAACTAACTTTGCTCTTAAAACTAAAAATAAAATCTAAAATGTGAAATGCTAGAGACTTTTTCAGACAGAAGAAACACAAATCTCAAATGTTAAACAAAACAGGAAACTTAAAAATCACTGTATCACTGTCTTCCCGTATATCATCGATTTGCTGGAGTGGGCACCAGTAACATCTGAATATGTCCTGTCACATGTGAGATAGGTCAAGGGAATCATTCCGCCCCAGGAACATAAAGAGCCTCAAACCATTCCATCAGGTCATGGAAATGAGGTCTATAATTGTTACTGGTATTTGGCATGTCAAATATGACACGGGTAGCTTGCCAGGCTCTGTAGCTGCAGGGACAGACAGACAGACAGACAGACAGACAGACAGACAGACAGACAGACAAATAGTAAGTGAAAATAATCGAGATCTAATTTTGTCAAAGTTTGAAAACAGCAACCACGAAACAGAGAGATGGCTCAAGGCGCTGAACCATTTGCTCGGCACGCTGGGGGTCCTGGCCTCACCTCCCAGCATGACATGGTCCCCTGAGCATTGCCACAAGCACTGAGCTGAGAGTAGCTCCTGGGCACTGTTGGGAGCTAGAACAAACAAAACAGAAACAAAGAAATGAGAATGCCTAACGGTGAGATCAAATACAATAAAAGGTAGAACAGATGCAGATATATAATAGAAGTTGCAGAGTTTTTACATAAAGTCAAGTCGTATAATTTGAAACTAAGACAAGGAATCTCAATCTCAATCTAAGGCATCTATTAATTTGGTATTTAATAGATGCCAAGACACTGGCAATTTCAATTTTAAGAGTAGCAAAATCGGCTTTTCAAAATAAAAATGTCACAGAGTTTTAAAGATGAAAATTAATGATGTAGGAGTCAAAGAGATAGTACAGGAGTTAAGATGTTTGCCTTCATATGCAGCTGGCCCAGGTTCAATCCTCAGAACCATGTATGGCAACTGAAGCCAGCACTGACCAAGGAATATTCACTGAGCACACCTGGGTGCGGTCCCAAAAAAAAAACAAAACAAAATGAAAGAGAAAAAAAAGTATCTAAAAATGGTTCTATTATTCACTTTTCTAATGGGCAAGAATGTGCCAAAGCACTTAAAGGAGAAAGACGGCTCTGAAGGGAGAAAGGAACAAAGGGAGTCTAGGGCTGAAAAAGACTTTTCCTTCCAGCCCCGGACTGGCAAGGGCGGCCGCGTGCAAGGCAAAGGTCCTAGCCGCTGTGCTACTGCTCCAGCCACATCTTATAGTTATTTTTGAGTGCAATTACTCGGAGGAATCTCTTGCTCTCTCTGGCTTTTAAATTCACTAGGAGTGAAATCTACTTATCTAACTTTTACAATCCTGGAGTGGACTGAACAATTCCAGGTAATGTCTGAAGCATTTCTGACTGCTATTTTACTTACTGATTACGATGACTATCCTTCTGGGAATGGTGCTTTCTTGCCAGAAGCCACCCCACAGCATGTGCTGTTCCTTATCCTCTAAGAGTGTGTTCAAACTGTCAGCTATTCAGACTGACATTATGACACAGGATTTTGTCCCCAGCCGTTTTACTATATGATTCATAAATAACGTTCATGTAGCACTGTGTGAGTTTAAGTTGCACAACACATATAACAAAGTTGTTATTAACCTTACCCTCTGTTTTATATATGTATATCAACCTTTATATCGAAATGATTATCGCTGAAGTGCTTATAGTTCCAGTGTTCATCTCTCTGTCTCACACACATATACAGTGACAGCCATCAAGGCCACAAATCCACAAATACCTTATACATTTATCCAGTGCAGACACTTAGGCCATTTATAGATCGTGCATTTGTGAATAATGCTAAAATGAACGAACTGGGGTGCACATACACATGCTATCCCGCCCCCTTGACCTTGTTATCAGTACCTTGTATCTATACCCAGGAGCAGGACTGCTGGATCCTATGTAGTTCTGTTTTAAAATTTTTTAGAAGCCTTTATACTGTTTTCCTCAGTCTTCATAGCAATGTACATACCCACCAACAGAGCATAAGAAATTCCTTTTTTCCACATCCATTGTCAACACTTTTATACGACAGTTACTCCAAAGGGTATAAAGTAGTAGCTGACTGTGGCTTTGATTAGCATTTCTCTGATGATTATTGATGCTAAGTGCCCGATAATGTACCTGTTGGTCATTTATACATCTTCTTTGAAGAAAAAAGCTACTCAGTTCTTCTGCTTATTTTAAAATAAAATTTCATTTTTGTACTAAGGTGTATTAGCTCTTTATATATTTTAGATATAAATACCTTATTAGATGTATGATGTGAAAACTTTCCTCCCAGCTATTTTGCACGATTCTTTTCATCTTATTTTCCTTGGCTGTACAGAAGTCTTTTTTAGTTTGATGTAGTTTCACTTGTTTATTTTTTCTTTTATTGGTTTTTTGTTTTTGTTGTCAAATCAAAATCATTGCCAAAATCATTATCAATGAACTATCCTGATGTCTGCTTCTTAGTTTTATAGTTTTAGGTCTTATAGCAATGTCTTCAATCCACTTCAAACTGATTTTTTGTGTGAAGTGTGTAACAGGATTCCAGTTTCATCCTTTGTGCACGGCTGTCCACTTTTTCTGCATTACATATTACTCCTTTGTCAGAAATTGACAATAAATTGACACTAAATTTCTGAGTTTCTTGACTAGAAATAAACTATCCTACTCTATCTTTGTGTCTGATTCTATGAAATATAGTTTGAAAGCAGGACATAAGATGCTGCCAGCTATGTTCTTTCTCCAACTTGCTTTCATTATTCAGGGTCTTTTATGGTTAGATGCAAATTTCAGGATTATTTTTTCTATCCCTGTAAAAAATGCCACTGGGGACGGAGCGATAGCCCAGCGGGTAGGGCATTTGCCTTGCACGTGGCGGCTTGTGCCGGCCAGGGGTTCGATCCCCGGCATCCCATATGGTCCCCCAAGCATCGCCAGGAGTAATTCCTGAGTGCAGAGCCAGGAGAAACCCCTGAGCATTGCTGGGTGTGACCCAAAGAGCAAAAAAAAAAAAGCCACTGGACTTCTCACAGGTCAATCTGCATTAATTTTGAAAATTGTTCTGGATCTTTCACATTTAAACAACCCAAAGAGGGCTGGAACGGCTGATCTGGGTTTGATCCTTGGCATCCTGTATGGTCCCCCAGCACCGCCAGGAGCAATTTCTGAATGCAGAGCCTGGAGTAACCCCTGAGCAATGTCAGGTATGAGCCCCCAAAAAAGACAGAAAAAATACCAAGAGATCTCTATGGATCCACTCCAAAACCTAAGAAAAGGTTAATACCAACTGAAACAGCAATGATAGGATGTACTTGCGAGGAGCAGTCTGCAGTGTCTTAAAAATAGAGCAGTGGCACATAGAAGAAAGGTATCCCCACAACGTTTCATTAGTGCCTATTTCTGTAGCCGAAAATATCTCTGCTTCCTTTAAAGCTGTTTGCTAAATTGCTGAAAGGTCTTTCACACACTAATTTGGTTTTATGGCCATTAAAATGCCCAACTAGTTTCAGAACTGCCTTCATGAACAGATGCTGTGCAAAGCTGTTTCAGCCTCAAACCAGCTGCAAGATGAGAACGGAGGATGAAACGATGAGAGCACCAAGACCAAGCAAAGAAGTGGAGGGAGATAGTACAGGGATTAAGGCACCTGCCTTGCATGCAGACAATTCTTGTGTGATCCCCAACAGCACCTCCAGAGTGTTACCTGGGACATCCCTGGCATGGCAGGGCCTGAAAATCACCACAACCTCAGGCTCTTACACTGAACTGCTGACACAGTTGGCTAAAAATGGCTGAGAGTGGTCCTAAGACTCTCTGAGCAATTCCTTAATTGGGAATCACCCAATAAAGGAATGTGTTGCCCAGGAGAACGCCCCACATGGGAGGAAGAAGTACAGCTCTCACCTACCTCATATTTCCAAGACTATCTCTGCACAGCATGGCCTAACTAGAAAGGGAGACAAGAGTGTTTTAGGCAGGTCCCATTTTAACCGGGACAGTAGGATGGTATAAGGTTATAAAAAATACTAATAAAGGAACTATGTTCATTTTCTTCATTTATCTATTTTTTTTTTCTTTTTGGATCACACCCGGTGACGCTCAGGGGTTACTCCTGGCTCTTCGCTCAGGAGTTACTCCTGGTGGTGCTCAGGGAGCATATGGGATGCCGGGGATCGAACCGGGTCAGGTGCGTGCAAGGCAAACACCTTATCCACTGGGCTATCGTTCCAGCCCCTTTCTTCATTTATCTTTAGCTTCTATGAATCCTTCCATCTATTGAAAGCTATAGCAATATATGTAAAGAAACAGCATAAACTAAACAACGCATCAAGTTTACGACTCTAGATTTTACTATCCATGGAATACATGTGCTCACTCTCTACAGCTGACCCCAATAATAATAAGTTGTTATTATTATTAGTCATTTTTATTATTAGTTATTATTAATAGTTATTATTATTATTTGGGACCACAGCTGGTCCCAAACAGTAAGTGGAACTAGAACTTTCCTAAAGCAACTTAAATAAAAATGGTAGCAAACCCGTGTCAAAATAAATACTCCCTAGGGGTGGAGAGTGGTAGTTGAGTGGCAGAGCACATGACTCAAAGGTGTTAAGGCCCTCTGGTCAATCACTGGAACCAAAAACTTGTCTCTGTATGTCTGACTATCTCTCTTTTTTTTTTTTTTTTGGCTCTCTATACACACACACACACACACACACATTTTTCTCTTTCTGTATAATACACATATATCATATATATATGTGTATATATATATATATATACGTGTGTGTGTTCTTTAATTTTGACCCCCATAAAAGGCTAACAGGAAACCCACCCTTTCAGACTCTCTGACAGTATTTTTCTCTACTGAAAATTCCTACACTTTGTCAAGATCATGTTTTGAAAGCCAGAAACTCAGGAACCAAATAAATGAAAGTCAGAAACTGAACAAAATGTTAAAGAATACCTGACATCAACACGGTTGGGATTAACTCTGGGGATTTTTTTAACATATACAATGAATGCAATTCAAATATATACAGCAGAGCTGGTCTGTGGATTTAAACTCTCCCTTGGATGTCTAGATATTTGTTTACAACACCTCTTCCTTTTTTCATACTCATTTTAGAAAATAATTCTTTCCTACACAGTTATCTCTGCTATGCCTTCATTGCCCTGAGTCAAGCTCCAGCCTTGCTCTAAACAAGCTGCCTTTAAAAGAAAAAAAAATTAATTAAATTAGCAGCTACTACAACGACTGGTAAAATGACTGTGTCCTAGTCTACATATCATGAGTTAGAAGATAGGGTGAGGCAGCAGCGAGGAAAGCAGAGCCTACTCCAGCCCACACTCGCACAGAGGCTCTCCCTGTGCCAGCAACCCTGGGGAGAGAGAGCCAGTAGAGGCCTGAGAGCACCTCCGTCCCCTGGTCAAAGGCAGAACTACCCCAGGGAAGTCAGCGTGTATGGTGGCTCCTCTTTCTCCACAAAGCCCCACTTCTGGCTATGGACCCTGCTGAGCCTCGGCAATCACTGCAGCACAGAAAACTGGTCAGATGAGTCTGCTCAGGCACTGGGCCCCACTAGCCCACCAGAGCACACAGCAAAACAGCTTTGGGGGAAATAAAAGTGTTTGGAAAAAACTCTGCTATAGTTATGATGTCCCCATAGGTCTGTGACATGGTAAACAAGCATGTCACATGGTAAAAGACGCACTACAAGCAGCAAAGGAAGGATGGAAAAGAAGGAAAGATGCAATATGATACCCAATACTGTGGGAAGCTGTAACAATTCTCAGTACTCTCATAAGTATTCTGTCAATTATAATCTAGTTCGCATTTATTAAACATTTATTAAACATTTATCATGTACCAAACTACATAAGACCTACTTTTCACATACAACTTAGTTATTAAAACCCAGCAGCTGAGAATTATTGAGAAATACTACTTTCTGTAAAGTGTGAAATGAAAACTCTGGCTGTCATCTGAGCAATGAAGAGCTGGTTTCAACCCCGGAGGTCTGACTGCAGAGTCTGTACCGTGACCTACATTCCATGTGAACTACAGCTTCAGGATCTACTTGGTGGCTTTTGGAGAACCTTCAATCATGTCTGGGGACAGTTTGCCCCTAATGTGGGGGAGGGTTACTCTAGCAAGGGCAGGGCAGAGGAGTGGGGAGACCAGGAATGCTGTAGAGCACCATGAGATACTGCCCGGCAATAGCCAGGGATGACTTGGTTCTGGAGTACCAGTGTTGAACAACCCTGATGTAAAATAACATTCCCAAATGCTTTAACAACTACTCTGTACATCACCACCATACAAGAAGACTCAGTTCAGGAACCAGTGACGAACAAGAAGTACACAGTGCCAGAAATATGCTGCTGTGATAAATATATACAGTCCCATTCAACAGAATGGTTACATTCTAAGACAAAATCAAAGATGGAACCCTGAGTTAAAACTTCTCTTAAAGACAAAAACTGGTTTCTGCATCACAGTCAAAAGAAAAGCTCTCTCCAACCAGCAGCCTGGCTGCTGAATCCAGCAGACAGTAGCAGGGAAGCACCCAGCAGAGCCACAGGGTCTCTGCTAAGGGCAGCACTGGTGAGGTCAGCGAGGACTGCAATCAGCATGAGGTGGAAGTCAGCTTTTACTTTTTTACTATGGCGCCCTTCGGCCCTTCCATCTTCTCTCCCCAGCCCACAACCCCTCACTGCTACTACCTTGCCACATTCATTTTGCCACTGGAGGAGTTCGACCAGATGTCCGGGAAAGATTAATTTTCACAATAAGAAAACATTTCCACAAATTCCAACTAGTGAAGTGCTAAAAATAGGTATTTTTCTGAGAAAAGCTTGCATCTGTTAGCTTCCCTTGCACATTCAGGAAAGCATGTAAATTAACTGGGAAGCACCAGAATGCTTTTAATTACAGCCAGCTACTGTCCCATCCCTGAGTTACTGAACACTCTCAGGGGCCCCACTCACTGCTAGGAGGAACTGCCCTGGCCACACACTGTGAAGAGACTCACAGCATCTGGGGGGGACAGTGGAACCCAAAGGATTCCACAGAGGGAAGTGGTGCCTGGGGACAGGCTACCCTACCCATAATAAAATAGTCAGGATGTCAGTGTCTAGATTCATGTTCTGTTTTTTTTTTTTGGATGTGTAATTAAGAATGAAATATCAAGGATGTGTTTATACTGAAAAGTTGTTCAATACTGGAATCAAATGACACAGCCACTGGGTATGGACATGCCTGTCACTTGAGAGCGGGCCTCATTCTCCAGTCTCCTGACTCTGACAATACAGGCTTGATGGCTTCATTCCTTCTGGAAGGGTCCCAGGAGGGCATCATGACTTCTGGAGAAAGGACAGGAAGATTCACTAGCTTCTTACTGCCCACTCTGGAAGGAGGTGTAGGTGTGTTATTTCATTCTCCCATTCTACCCCTTCTCACAGGGGCTCTTGCCAAGATGCCTGTTGAGTTCTTGCCCTCAGAGGCTTTGCTGCCTGTACTCTCCATCAGGCATTCCTCACTTCACAAAGGCGAAAGGTAAGAACACATGGGTGGGCAGCCCCTCGGCTGTAAACAGAGCTATGTTTCTGGAGAGAAAACAGACCATAAAATTCAAGGTTCAGTATAAAACAGTTCTCCCTCCAAATACTCAATTCCATAAAGGCATTACGGTTTTGGCCAACTAACCAATTTCCCAAGCGACAGAACATTTTTCATATATGCAACAGTAGCTAGAATTTTAATTGCGCAAGCTATAAATGTGAATGTTAGTAGTTGTTACTTCTATTTATCTTGATTTTACATCTTAAGTAAAAGAATTATTTTGAAAAAGCGTTTAATAATCACAAAACTAAGCTGATCACAAAAACTTAAGTTTTAGTATGACTGAACCATCAAAGAATATTGAAGAGAATGACATTTGTACAACAGAACACTGTTTATCAATGAACAACCTACTATTATCTCCAACGTGGGCTAGTTCACTTACACATACAATACAGGTGAAAGTCATATTAAATGACGCATTCATGCTCTAAACCCAATGTATACACTGCGTGAGAAAACAGAAAGCTACCCATCTGTTAGGCTACAATGGTGATTAGCTGCTCACTAACTGGAACAAGGGGCTAGGATAGAAGCAAGGAATCTTTGAAGATACTGTTTCTTGATCTGAGTTAAAGGGATGTGCTTACTTTATGGGGGAAAAATCCATCAGAATTTAAACTTACTAACTTATTAAGGCCTTTGAAAGAAAGCCTAAAAATGGAAAATGCTACAGGTAAGATCCATTTATAAAAGTTCTCAATTTTATATTTTTTAAGGATACCAAATTTACTAACACTGGTTTTTCCCTAGCTTACAAAAAAGCAGAAAAATCAAGGCATTTAAAAGTGAAAAGTGTATGATATCCTTGTATTTATCAATAAGCTTTTCTGAAAAGCAAGTAATTTTTTTTTTCTTTTTGGGTTACATTGGCACTTTTTACAATGCACTCAGGAATTACTCATGATGGTGCTGGGGGTACATATGGGACGCCGGGGACTGAACCATGTGCAAAGCAAACGCTCCCTACCTGCCGTATTATCATTCCTGCCCCCAAAATCTTTAAGGGTCAGAATGACAGTATAGAAGGAAGGGCATTTGTATTGTATAGAGATGACCTGGGTTTGATCTCCAGCATCCCATATGGTCTCCAAGGCCACCAGGAGTAACCCCTGAGCTTTGCAATAACAAAAAAAGTTATCTTTAAGTGCTGGCTCTGTGAAGGAAATCACTGATATTCATTCTAACTTCTACACAGATCTCTAGAAAAGATTTCTCTAAGAAGATTTTAACTACTGGGGCAAAAAGAAGTTGTAACTCTGAACTGGAAAAAGAGAACTTGTCCTTTGTTCAAAAAGTAAGGAATGAAGTATCTACCCCAAAAGGACAGATGTGCACATTATTCATTGCAGTACTAGTACAACAGCTAAGATTTGAGAAAAACCTGCATGTGCAACAACAGATGAGTGGATCACGAAGATGAAGTATATACACACAATGCAATATCTCATAGCTGTAAGGAATGATGAAATCATACAATCTGGTGCAACATGGACAGAACTGGAAGATATCATATTACATAAAGTAGCCAGAAGAAGGACAAACAGGATATTAACTCTATGTGGAATACAGAGTAACTGGATGAGAAAATGCACTGTTTAAACGGGGTATGCCATTTAAAGATCACTCTTGGCCCCAGAGCATAAAAGGAGATGTAAGGATCAGAGTGAAGGGGAAGGGGAGAAGAGACTGACGAAAAGCAACAGGGGGGGGGCCAAGGGGATTCAGGTACATCAGCGGTGGTAAGGAAACAAAGAGATAAATAGCCAAATCACAAAGTCAACAACACTGAAATCATGAGACCCAAACTTTAATAACCAAACATAAAGGATGACTGTCAAGATGGCAGGCTGGGGCATGGATAGGGATAGGAGAGGGAGTCTGGGAACACTGGGAAGGAAAGTCGACACTGCTGTCTGGATCACGCGACACTGTATGTCACAAACCCAACTACAAATAAAGTTGTAATGATGCTTTAATGAAACAAAATTTGGATTAAGAAAAAATAACCAACTCAGTAACAGAAAAGAAACAATTAAAAAAAAAACTGATACACTTTTCCCAAAAAAGGTAAGGAATGAAGCTAATCTTGGCAGTCTGAAGAAAGCAGGAGTGTTTAGAAAGCAAACCTGTTTAGGTCGGATACATTTTCACATAAAAATGTTTATCTAAATGCTCTACTTCTTAAGTACTTCTCCAGTAAGGAAAATACAGTTATTCCAAGTTAATCGGTTCAATCATTCAGGAACTATTCAATACTAAACCTGAGCACTTTCCTAGTATATAAAATGATGAATAGTAAAGTTTTCAGAGAAAGCCTATACTCAAATTACAAAGCTCTAGTTTTATCAGTGAATGTCAAATAAATTAAATACAGATGTCAGTTTTCATTATATCCTGACCCACTTATAACGTTTTTTTGCCCTCGACCCAGCAGTGCTCAGGGGCTTTCAGGGCCACATTCGGTGGTGCCTCGAGGACCACACGTGATGTCAGGGATCAAATCCAGTCAGCCACCTGTAAGGCAAGCATCTTAAACCTTGTACTATCTCTCCTTATAATTTCTTATAATACTACTTATAATGACTTAGTAATAACCTCCCAGCAAAATAATTTAAATAGTAAACTTAACAGAAAAGTTATACTCAAATCATGAAGCTGCAATTTACTTAAATTATCAATCTAATTTGACTAATATTAACCAATTACTACCATGAACTAGGTGTGTGATAGGCTCCAACTGTTTCCCTTTATGAGTCACTAGCTGGGGACAGGACAGACTGCACCACTATAGGAGATAACTGACAATCCTCTACAAAAGGACGAGGTACCCCAGCCTTTGATCACGAGGGATATATCTTTTGGGTCAGTGAAATGTAAGCAGAAGCTTTCAGAGCTACACTCTACCCTACCCTCACGATCTCTGAAATGGAAAGTGCACCTCCATCTAGGTGCCTGGATTCCTAGGTCACAATGGAATGACGCTGATCCACAAAGGACACGAGATGAGAGTAATGAATATGCTGTGGCCGTGGAACCCGAAGTGATCAGCTGCTCACTTACTTCTGCAGACATGCCGAAAGAGACCGAGACAAATTCCTGTTTTAAACAGTGGAAAGGGAACCGCAACAACAGGTATTTTATTTTTCAGTAGTCTACAATTAGTGAACAAGTGAAACTAAGAATTCGGGAAGGAAAAGAGACTAGACATGCACATAAGATTGATGACTCAGATTTCACGTGTTATTATTAATGAGAAAATATAGAAATGTGGAAGAAAGGTCAATTCCATTTTCATTTCCCAAATAATATCTGATACTTAATAAATGTATGCTGTCTTCAAATTTGGACTTTATGGACTTTTAAGTTATTTATTTATTGAGTTAACCTTGTATCAAACACTACATAAGTTTTAATATGCAACACTGTGAATCCACATGCACTTCCCCTTTGTCCCAGTTTATGAATCCCATCCCTCTCCAGCTCACTTCTCTCTGTTCTTCCATAACTACTAGTTGGTCTTATGGTCCAAAATTTTCTGTTTATTTATCTATTCATTTCCTTTCATCAATAAATGCTCGAGTTTTGAGGTGCCTACAAGAATATTCCACCCACATGGCAGAGCCTGGCAAGCTACCCATGTCGTATTTGATATGCCAAATACCATTAACAAGTGTAGACCTCATTCCCATGACCTGATGGAATGGTTTGAGGCTCTTTATGTTCCTGGAGCTTCAGATGCCCTTGGGCTACCTCACATGTGACAGGACGTATGGAGATGTTACTGGTGCCCGCTCGAGCTAATCGATGATCTATGGGAAGACAGTGACAGTGATACTTAATAAATGCCTGAAATTGGATGGGCGTGTACCTGTGCCTGTGGTTCTGGAGAACACAGACCCGTTAGTTACTAGCTCACTGGACCAGCCAGTGTGCCGGTCTATGTCCAAAGCCAATCATCTCACTTGGTTACATGTTGATAAGTTGTGCTAGTGAAGTCAACCCAGACACGGAAGATTATTCATGCCCTCAGGGGAGCTCGCTGCCAGGTATGGGCAGACAGTGTGTGAGCAGCTCTCACAGTGTCAGACAGTGCTGGAGCTCTTGCGTAGATAGACACACATTTCCGAACTTAGGAGTTCACAAAGGGCCTTCTCCTTCTCATCAAGCCTGTGAGCGAGGTCTGGGAGGAGATTTGAGAGGCGGGGCAGCTGCAGAGGACTGGGAGCAAGGGTTAGTGCATGAGGCTAGAGCAGATTCTGAAAGACAGAGCAAGGTGCCTCGGGACTTAACCACATCAGGTTGAAAGCACAGAGAGGGGAGAGTCCTGCAGAACTCGTCTGGCAATAGAACATGGACAACAGCAAAGCTGGCGGAACATCCATTAGAAACTTCTAGCACCCAGTATCCCCTTTGCTCCATTAACTCTTAAGTTTGGGAAGGAAAAGCCTGAGACCATGCACACATTATGATGACATGGCTGCGATCACTCAGGAGCCTAGGAGGAATCAGTCGTCAAGGTAGGACGTCAAAGATACTGCAGTTGCCTTCTTACAAAACCTCGACGCTGGACTTGAACGTGAAAGGCAGCAGGGTACCAAAAAACGCGTCAAGTCTTTCCTAGGAGCTTTTTTGAGGCTGCTTCTCTTCAGCTGCAGACTTTATCTTGATGTGCTTCTACTACTTGCTGTCCTAACTCCCCAGATAAATGAAGCAGCTACTTAAAGAGTCCAGCCTCTGTCCCTTAGCTCGTTAGGTAGCTGCGTAGGCCCTGTCCTTCAGAATATGCTCTAGCTGCTGCCTGCAGCCACAGGCAATCTTCCCACGCCAGTAACCGAGAACACTTCAGGGGCTGCTATGAGCCTCAGGGCCACAGGTGTAAACAGAGGGAGCCGAAAGAGGGCTTCGTCCAGCTTTCATGTTGTTCCATGTTTTAAAGAAAGAATTTAGCAAAAGACCCTCTCTGCCCAGCAAAAGACAAGATGAGTAGAAAGCCCTGAGTGAGGGTCATATTTCAAGCAAGTCTGCATAAAGGCATAATTATAAGCTTAAAATACAAGCATTCTCCCACATTGATATGTTGACAGCAATTCTTTAACAAAACAGTGGTTTAGTAACAACACACGTTTCAAATATGTGTTTAAATAACAACACAAAAATTAAATATGGGTTTTTCCAATTAATACATGTCTCAAGTCAATAATGTAATTATTATATAGCTGTAACACATAATTATACTAAAAGTTCAGTTACTGAACATTGGAATCAAGTTTTTCTGCTTTGTAACACTCTGAAGCCAAAATATTAAAAAAGAAATAAAAGAAGGAAACAAAAATCCTCTTCTCTGCTGCTCCAGTCTTTCTTACCTCTGAACTTCCCAACAGTACAAGGTACTTGGTAGTAAACTCCCAATATAGCAGTTTACAAATTGTCTTGTTACTGTAATTAAGCATCCCTTAGTTTCACAATTACAGATCACATAAATTTATTATTTCACATTCATAAAGTTGTTCGTCAGGAAGCATGGCTGTTTCCTCTGCCCTAAATTTCACAGCACCAAAATCGAGACGGTCAGGAGGAATGAGGGTGTAGGTACTCTCAGGCCGTTGGCAAACTGAGCACCAGGGATGGAGGCAAGGATTCCTCTTCAGTTTGCTGCAGCGGCCACGGTGGGTCTCCCTTCTTGGGCTGCCCACATTCCTGGGCTAACAGTGCCTCTCCGCCATCCTCAAAGCACCTTCATGCACCTGTCCCTTCTCAGTGCACTCTCTGAGACTCTTCTACCTCCTCCTTTCACATTTAAAACTCCTAGTGTTTACACTAGGGCCCTCTCAATAATCCAAGA
The DNA here is from genome assembly GCA_021461705.1 of Cryptotis parvus. Classification (NCBI taxonomy): domain Eukaryota; kingdom Metazoa; phylum Chordata; class Mammalia; order Eulipotyphla; family Soricidae; genus Cryptotis; species Cryptotis parvus. The sequence continues at coordinate 78,168 of JAJIBD010025002.1, read as the reverse complement.
TAATCTCCCTATTTTAAATTCCATGGCCTTAATTCTCTCTGCAAAGTCTCTCTGCAAAGTGAGGTAATGTATTCATAGGTCCTGAGATTGAAGCTCAAGAATCTTTTATTTATTGGGGTGGAGGGGTGCATGGCATTATTCAGCCAACTACACAGTAAACGCAGAAGACAGTGAGGTCTTTCACCAGCAAATAATGAATAACCTTGCTGCCCACATTGCACAGCTGAGATTTATGTTAAATATCAATGAACAGAAAAGATGACCACAGTGACCTGGTGATTACTCTGGATACACAAAAAACCATTAGATGCCCATGCTTATGATGATGAGATCATAGATGCTGCAAAGGTTAGAGAAAACAAAATTGTTAGTGTCAAATAAACTATTAGTCATAGAAACTAAGAAAAATGTAATATTCTGAAGCAATTCTTCACTTTTCTAGAATCAGTAACAGAAGTCACTGTGAATTAGACTTAAAGTTTAGTACTAAGAACGATAAAATATCTCAGCATCTACTTAAAGATGCACCCAAATCTAAGAGGGGAATAATAATAATTTCATCTTTATCTCGTCAACTAGATAGTTAAGCTACTAATTTAAGCACTACAGTGAAAACATCAAAAGTCTGCCTAAAGGATTTGTTGGGATAAAATTACTTAACTTATACTATGTGCAAAGGCAAAAACTTTAGAAAAACATAAAAGTATTGGGGGCCTGAGTGATAGCACAATGGGCAGGGCATTTGCCTTGCATACAGATGACAAAAGTTCAATTGCCGGCATCCCATATGGTCCCCAGAGCACTGCCAGGAGTGATTCCTGAGTGCAGAGCCAAGAGTATCCTGAGTGTCACCGGGTATGAACCAAAAAGCAAAAATAAATAAATAAATGAATGAATGAATAAACAAATAAATGAATGAATAAAAAGTATTGATTAGTCAAAACTAACTTTAGAAAATAAAAGACTTTAGAAAAACATAAAAGTATTGATTAGTCAAAATTAACAAAATTATAGCAGTTAATGGGCAAATTCTGAGGTTAAAACAGCATAGAACAGAAAATCTGGACAATTATATAATACGAATATTAATAAAATTTATGCATCTCAGAAAGTATAATATCAAATCATTTGAATTATAATAAAATTAAGTATATAGGCAAAAAATTTTTACAGTCCTATTATATAAAAAAATGTAAACTATCACTGTATCACTGTCTTCCCGTTCATCATCTATTGGCTCAAGCGGGCACCAGTAACATCTCCATATGTCCTGTCTCATGCTAGTAGAGCCCAAGGGCACCTGCTTGTTCCAGGAACATAAAAGAGCTCAAACCATTCCATCAGGTCATGGGAATGAGGTCTATAATTGTTACTGGTATTTGGCATATCAAATACAACACAGCTTGCCAGGCTCTGCCCGTGCGGGTAGCATACTCTTGTAATCATCTCTAAAACCAGCATTTATTGAAGAACCGCACAGCCGCCACCAAGTGGCCAGGTGAGCCGGGCTGTGATAGGCTGGGTATGCTGGGTGGAGTTCTGACAAGAGGGAAGTCCGGATGTGGAAAATGGAGGCCCTCATGGAGTGGGGGGACATCTGGCTTGTTACAAGGCTCTGCTGGGGTGGCGGGCCATGGCTAGAACCCGCCATCCCTCCTGGGCGCCTCGTAGCGGCTGGGCACAGGAAGAGCCAGTAGCAGCTCTGCCCCAAGTCTGTGAGTCTCTGGATCAGCATACCTGAGCCAGATTTAAAGACTGCTGCAGGGTGGATCTCGATTAGCCGGGCTGTGATAGGCTGGTCTGCTGGGTGGAGGTCTGACAAGAGGGAAGACCGGATGTGGAAAATGGAGGCCCTCATGGAGTAGGGGGTCGTCTGGCTTTGTTGCAAAGGCTCTGCTGAGGTGGTGGGCCAGGGCTAGAACCCGCCATCCCTCCTGGGTGCCTTGTGAGCGGCTAGGCACAGGAAGAGCCAGTAGTTGGTCCTCCCCATGTAAACCATACCAACTACAAAACTGTTCTCAAGACACAGCACCAATAATTTATCAAAATATGCTAATAATTTCCAAGTCGCCTATTAATTTTTATTGGCATGTGGTGGCTATTGCTAATTATACTGAACACTATATTTGAAAGTAACAAGAAAGTAGTTCTTAAAAGTATCCATGAAAAGGGAAAAAATTTATTACTATGTATTACAGTAACTGAATTTACAGTGATATTATTCCACAAAACACATAAATATTAAATCATTATGTTAAATACCTAAGTTATGTGTCAATGATATGAAAGTTATATTACATAAACAGAACATGTTGGTGTGATCTTTAATTGATGTATCTAACACAAGCTAATGTTTGCATTATGATTCAGACATATAAAAAGTTAAATAACAACCCCAAATGAAAAACAATGGATAAACTGAGTCTTCATAACAGTCTTCCCACAATAAGAAATTGTTCAAAATAAATCTTTCTACTGAACAAATATCAAAGAACTTATATTTTTTACTATAAACAGAAACTCCATCTTGATGGCAACCACTCTTAGGTAGAAGCAAAAGATATAAAATATTTAATTTGGAAAAAATATTTGCACCCCTGTGGTCACAACAGAATGTCACAAGAGCCACAAGAGGGAATCAACCAGCAACTGGGTAAAGGAGCTGTGGTATATCCACAAAATGGAATACATCTCTGCCACTAAAAGGATGAAAATGTACCTTTCAGGAGAGAACTTGAGACTATGCTAAGTAAAATAAGTAAGGAAGTTAAGACATTTATAGGACAGTTTCACTCATAGAAAATATAAATGAACTGGCAAAACCCACAAAATTAGCTCTTCAACTTGGTGTGAACAATGGTGTTTACCAAGAGAAGAAGACTGAGGATAGAAAGAGTGGATTAGAATTACATACGCATTAGGAAAATGAAGCTAAACCTCTGAAATTTTAATACTATAAATAAATGATAAATCAACCTAAAATTCCATTTTTCTGGAGCTAACAATACTGAGACTTCCACATTCACACTTTCTAGTATCATCAAGAACATGAAAATCCCATACTAGAATGTCATATTTTACTTTTACAAGATTTTGTCCACCTCCTACCTATGGTACTTTGTAAACAAAATGGTCAAATTAATGGAATTAATAAAGTGATGTTATTAAAAGCTAATTATAGCCTTCAGATTTGTAATCAAGTAAGGGCATTCTCATGAACTTATTGGATGATTTAATAATTTTTCTCTGACTACACTTTGTTTAAATTCAGTTTTGTTTTCCAAACATTCCCTACTTCTTTATCTATTTCCTGTGTTCAATTACAACTTGTGAAATAAATCCACCCACTTTAGGAACTGTAAAATTTCTTTCTTCCAAAACTAAAGAGCTCACCATTGAATATACACAAAGAGACTTACATGATAATCCCTAAATGTCTTCAGGGCTAGCTGCAATGTAAAAGAAGGGAGAGAGAGATGCAGAGAGAGAGAGAGAGAGAGAGAGAGAGAGAGAGAGAGAGACAGAGACAGAGAGACAGAGAAAAAGAGACAGAGAGAAGAGAAGAGAGACAGAGAGAGAGAAGAGAGAGGAAAGAGGGAATACCTGCTATTGAGGCAGCCTGGGGATGGGCGGGAGAGGGTGTGGGTATACTGGTGGTGGGGATGGGGCTCTGGTGGAGGGATGGCTGCTGGAATACTGTATTATCAAGAGTCAATTATGAACACCTTTGTAACTGTATATTTCAATGTGGTATAACAAAAAAATTTTTAAAAAACTAAAGAACTAAGAATAATCAGAATATCATGTGAAATTTAGATCTCTAAAAACTAGAATTATCAAAATGCTGTCGTAAAATTGTTATTAAAGTGAAAAGTGAAATAGTCCTCAGATGATTTCTTAAAATGAGCTCACATCAACAATACCACAGGTATCTCCAAAGGCGAATGCTTCCTAACCTCAATTCCCAGTTTTTAGATATATCGTATTGATCTAACAATCAAATATAAATATCAATTAAAATATATAAAGTAAATTACTTTATAATCTTTCTGTAATATCATGCAGGAATAATTAAATATAACAAATACCATCAAAAGAAAAAAATCCAAAAAGCTTTCTTAAATTTAAGCTGAGCTCATTTTTACCTTAGCACTATACTTGTGCCTTCTGTACAAAATTAATAATGTCTTTACATAAAAATTGTCCTCATTGGAACAATTTTTCCTGAGTCTGGCCATAAAGTTTAATGTGTATCTGATGCTGATCCTTCTAGCTCCATGAAAATCAGCAAAACTATCCCCATCTCAAAAATTCTACATATTGCATTTTAAGTAAATTATTAAACCTCTTCTATTCGAAATGTCTGGAGCTTTGTCAATGATGAAAGTTTACTGCCCTGATTTATCACTATCTTCCCGTTCACCATCTATTGGCTAGAGCGGGCACCAGTAATATCTCCGTATGTCCTATCTCATGCTAGTAGAGCCCAAGGGCATCTGCTGGCTCCAGGAACATAAAGAGCCTCAAACCATTATATTAGGTCATGGGAATGACCTAATATAATTGTTACTGGTATTTGGCATATCATATACGGGACGAAGCAGCTTGCCAGGCTTGCCGTGCGGGTGGCATACTCTTGTAGTCACCTCTAAATAAAGCATTTATTGATGAACTGCACGGCCACAAGTGGCTGCGAAAGCCAGGCTGATTTATGTTTTCTAAAAAAAGTTTTTTTCTCATTTTAGTAGAGATGTTTGGCAACGATCAGAACTACAACTCAAATTGCCATGATGCATTCATAGAAATACTTTGTTGAAGTAAGAATAAATATTTTAAGCAGAAAATTATTTTAAACGATATAGTGTGCTGTGTTGGTGGTTCAAAAATACATTTTCCTTTGTGAAGTTCTGAGGTTGGTAGGAAGTAATCTCCATTTTTCCAGTAACTGGTTTATGTTTATATATCTGTCGGCTTCAGTGAGATCTATTTGACATGGAACACTTGTGTAAGTTTAAGGGATATAACACACTGATTTGATTATTAATTCAGCAATGCAAAAGCACTATCACTATATAGTTATCTGACATCTCCAGCACATCACAAAATTACATTTTTTTTTTTTTTTTTTTTTTTGCTTTTTGGGTCACACCTGGCAATGCCCTGGCTCTGCACTCAGGAATTACTCCTGGCAGTGCTCAGGGGACCATATGGGATGCGGAGATCGAACCCGGGCCGGCATGGGCCGGCCGTGCAAGGCAAACGCCCTACCTGCTCGACCATCGCTCCAGCCCAAAATTACATTTCTTTACTGTGGTGAGAACATTTAAGATTCACTCTTAGAAATTATCAAGCCTATATTACAGAATTATTAACTGCAGTCACATTAGACATGAAACGTATTCAAACTGTATCTGGAGCCTTGTAATCTCTAACTTACATTGTCCAACTCCCCATCCTGCTGCCCCTGTGACTGACTCTTGTCTATTTCTATAAATTGTGTTGTTTAAGAATCTGCACATAAGGGATACTATCTAACCAAACTGCATTATTTCTTTTTATTTTTATTTATCTATTTATTTACTTAATGCTTTCTGGGTCACACCCAGCGATGTTCAGGGGTTACTCCTGGCTGTGCACTCAGGAATTATTTCTGTGTGGTGCTCAGGGGACCATATGGGATGCCGGGATTGAACCTGGGTCGGCCACATGCATGGAAAATGCCCCTACCCGCTGGACTATCACTCCTGTCCCTAAACTACTTCATTATTTCTACTCCAAGTACTTAAATAAACTATTTAACTCAGGAATTTATTTTGCAGGTCAAAATATATATACATATATATATATATATGTGTGTGTGTGTGTGTGTGTGTTTTATATATATGTTATATATACACACAGACATATTAGTTAAGTAGTTTATATGTTTATATATATATATATATATATATGTTATATATACACACACACACATATTAGTTAAGTAGTTTACTTGTTTGTTTTTATCCAAACTTGGCATTATCCAAAGATAACTCATATAACAAGTAACTTCTAGTGAAAAAATACATACAATTTGGATCTGTTCTTTCTATTTGACATTTCCTTTAGTAAATCATCTTCGGGGGCCATTATAAATAGTCAAAAGTGGCAAGATTCCTATTGTGGCTGAATAATATTTTACTTCATACAAGTCCATGAACTGCATGGTAATAATGCTTGCTAAACACAACATATAAAAAGATCCATATATGCATCACAGATACAAAGCAGGCCAGTGGTTTTCAATGTCTACATACCTGTGAACCAGCACCACTTTTCAGATCAGCTGTAGTAGGCAATACCAGCTAGGTTTTGTAAGTAAACTCTATTTTGTCCTTACAACAACACAACCACCTAAAATATATTGCTTGGGACATATGCCCTCGTTAAGAGATGCAGAACTGGATGTATCCCATTGTATCTATTCAACCACTGATAGATACTTGGTTTGTGTTTGTATCTCACTGTCATTTGTATCTCACTGTAGTATATATTATACCAAATAGGGGAATAGAAGTGTCTGTTAAGATCCTGTTTCTTCTCCTTTGGATACAGTAGAATTATAAATCCAATGATAGCTCTATTATTTAGTTAGTATGGTTTTTGGATAGGATCCAAAAGTATCGGCAGAAGTATATGGCATTTAATCCTAATTCTGTATTAGAGGTCATTCCTGGACATTCTGAGATGATGATATATGGTTCTGTGATCAACCCCAGGTCCACTATGTGAAAGGCAAGTGCCTGAACCCCTGTACTATCTCTCCAACCTCAACGTGATTCTGAATTGCACTTGTTGAGAGACTTTTAAATAAGCTTAACTGACTCAATCTTATGATTAGTATTTTTTTAAAAAGATAAACATGACATTTTCAATTTCTTTATAATTAAGTCTTGGTTGGCTGTATGCTTTAAGAAACAGATTCCTGTTTCTAGAAATCTAACCACTTCTAGATTGCTCAGTGTAGTCGTCTACAATCATTAGTACTTCCATAGTATCAGACATAATATCTATTCTTTTTTTTTCCTGAGTCTAGTTAAAGGTTTGTCTTCTTTGTTTTTTTTTCTTTGAAAGAACTAGATATTGGGCATCAGAGATAACACAAGGCTTAGTTGGGGCGTTTATCTTACATACATGCAAGCTGCATTCTATACCCTGTACCATATATGGTATCCTGAGTAACACCAGGAACGATTACTGAGTACAGAGCTAGGAGTAAGCCACAAGTACCACTGAGTATGACCCAAATCTTTCCCCCAATGCCACCCCCACGAAAAAGAACTAATTCTTAATTTTTGCTGGTCTTTTCTACTGTCTTTTGTCTCTACTTCATTTATGTTTTTCTCTGATCTGTTGTTCCTGTCCTATTTACTAACTTTTGGCATAGTTTATTTTTCCATTTTCTTGAAGCATTAGCTAAGTTTCATTCTAAAAGTATAAACTACTTAAGTTTACATTCCTGCTCAGGATAAAAAGGTATTCTGAGTTGAAATTTAATACTCTAATATTTTTTCCTTCTGGGAAATTCAGCATTTCAAGATTATGATATCTTCAAGAATAATATATTCAAATTATTGCCTCATGCACCCCAAAAACTATATTCAATGTAGTCCCTATACAGATACCCATGAAATTTTTCACAGAAATAAATCAGACCTTTTTAAATTCATACAGAAAATAACTGCTCCCTGCCCCAAAAGCCAAAGCAATCCTTGGAAAAAGAATCTGAGGCATCATTTTTCCCAACTTCAAAACAATACTACAAGACAGTAGTATTTAAAACAGCACAGTACTGGAATAAAGACAGATTATCAAGCACATTATCAGTTAATTTCTGATAAAGGAGCAAATAATATGATGCAGGACAAGGAACGCCTCTTCAAAAAGTGGGTGTTAGGAAAACTGGTTGGCCACACATACAAAAAAAAAAAAAAGGAACTCAGATCACTTCCTGATTCCAAGCACAAATCAAATCAAAATGAATTAAAGACTTGATATCAAACCTGAATCCATAAGGTACATAGAGGAATATAGGCAGATCCCTCCATGACACTGAAACTAGGCATCTTTACGGATGAAACACCACTGATCAAGTGAAAGCAAACAAAAACAAATGGCACTGCATTTCTAAGGAAACAAGGACCAGAATTCAAAGACAGCCAACAGTTTGGGAGAGGTCATCTGCCCACTGTTCATCAATAAAAGGATAATTCCAAAATATATAAAGCACTGGTAGAACTTTTTACAAGGAAAAAAAAATTCAACCCCATCAAAAACTGGCAAGAAGAAATGTACAGAAATTTCCTCCACAAAGAAATACAAATGGTCAAAAGACATGAGAAGAAATGTTCTGTATCACTAATCTTCAGGGAACTACAAATCAAAGCAATAATGAGGTACCACCTCACACAAAAGAGACTGGCACTCATCACAACGAACAACAACTAGTGTTGATGCAGATGCCGGAGAAAAGGAGGATTCCCATTTACCGCTAGCAGGAATGTTGACTGAGCCAGCTTTTCTGAAAAACAACAAGGACATTTTCAAAAAATAAGAATTGAGCTTCCTTATGACCCAGTAATTCTGCTGCTGGGAATATAACCTAAGAGCTCCAAAATTCAATGCAGAAAAAGGCATATGCACTCCTGTATGCATTGCAGCACACTTCACAATAGCTAGAATACAACCCAAATACCCAAGAACAGATGAGTGGATAAAGAAGCTAAGGCACATCTACACAATAGAATACTATGCAGCTGTTAGAAAAACTGAAGTCATCAAATTGGCTGACACATGGATGGACATAGAGAGTGTCATACTGAGTAAACTGAAGCCAAGGGAGTAGACATACATAGGATGATTGCACTCATTTTCAGGATATAAATGCATCATTATATATTATGTATAAATATGTACATTATATATAAGGGCATATACTCTCTATATCAAATAGGCAGATATATAAGTGTATATATGTATATACACACACACACACACACACACACATATACCCTGTCAGTAACAGTACTGTCAGTAACACTACTGCAAACCACACTATCTAAAAGGGAGGGAGGGAGGGAGGGAGGGAGGAAGGGAAGGAGGGAGGAAGGAAGGGAGGAAGGGAGGGAGGAGGGAGAGAGGAAGGAAAGAAGGGAGGAAGGAAGGAAGGGAGGAAGGAGGAGGAAGGAAGGAAGGAAGGGAGGGAGGGAGGAAGGAAGGAGGAGGAGGGAGGGAGGAAGGAAGGGAAGGAGGGAGGGAGGGAGGAAGGGAGGGAGGGAGGAAGGAAGGAAGAAGGGGAGGGAGGAAGGAAGGAAGGAAGGAAGGAAGGAGGAAAGAGAGGAAGGAAGGAAGGAAGGTAGGAGGGAGGGAGGGGGGGAGGAAGGAAGGAGGAAGGAGGAAGGAAGGAAGGAAGGAAGGAAGGAAGGAAGGAGGAAGGAAGAAGGAAGGAAGGAAGGAAGGAAGGAGGAAGGAAGGAAGGAAGAAGGAAGGAAAGGAAGGAAAAGGAAGGAAGGAAGGAAGGAAGGAAGGAAGGAAGGAAGGAAGGAAGGAAGGAAGGAAGGAAGGAAGGAAGGAAGGAAGGAGGGAAGGAGGGAGGGAGGGAGGAGGAGGGAGGGAGGGAGGGAGGGAGGGGGGGAGGAGGGAGGGAGGGAGGAGGAGGAAGGAAGGAAGGAAGGAAGGAAGGAAGGAAGGAAGGAAGGAAGGAAGGAAGGAAGGAAGGAAGGAAGGAAGGAAGGAAGGAAGGAAGGAAGGAAGGACTATCACAGAGATAGTTGGTTTCGAGGGAAACTGGGACACTGGTGGAGGGAGGCAGACGCTAGTGAAGGGCTGAGTTCTCCAATATTCACTGAGTACAACAGAAAGTAAATCATGAACAACTCTATTACTTTTGTACCTCCTGGTGATTAAATTAAAAAAATGTTTAATGTATTGGCCCTTTATTATAACAAAATTCTTGAACTTTAAAAGTCAGATACTACTATCCCAAGTATGCAATAATAATGTAGTAATTAGGAAATCTAAGGATAATAATAAACTAATGAACTCCTAAAGTTTCAGGTTCATAATAAAGTGGAGTGGAGCTATGCCAAGCACTGCCAAGTCCCAGGCTGAACAAAGAGACTTTAGAGAAACAGTATGTCAAAAAATACCACCAGAGCTTACAAATCTGGCATAAGCTAACAAATTTACACTGAATTTCCACCACCTTTCAGTTACTATTATTATCCATCAATTCACAAGGAAGGCTTTCAATATCTTATTAGTCAGTAGTATAAAAAGCTGAAGGGCATTACTGGTTATAACAATCATTTTAAACAACCCTCAATGTTCTTTAAACTGTCTTTCCAAGACCACTAACATTTCCATTCAGAAATATGCCATCTGGCACAAAGTGATATTGATTTACTTTTTTAAAAGTAAACCCCAGGACGAAAATAGAATCTTAAGCATGATGAAGAATTCTCCACAACAATACTGCTAAAATATAACATTTTTTAAAGCTGGCAATGGGGTACATAAAGTTTATGTCCTACCATCACTCCCTTACCGATTAAAAGCAAAATAATGTTTCCTATACACTAGGAGTAAATAAACATAAATCAACTCTAATTCTCAATCATACCATACCACTTCCTCTGATTTAACACCTTCCCTTGCTTCCCTTAAAAAAAAAAAAGCCAAATTCTTCCATCAGACAAGGGCGCTAATCACTCTGTCCTGGAGTCCATCCCTTACTCCTCAGAAGGCTGTTCATAAACCACTTTCTCCGAGATCTTTCCTGTCTACCCATTCTGAACCTCGCTTTCTCACAGTATCTTAGTCTTCCTTTACTGCACAACTACATATTCACATGACACTTACTGTTCACCTATGCAATACATAATTAGCATCATGGACATTTTGTTCATGCAATATCCCCAATGGTTTGCATGTCTTATGTGCAGATGTCTCCCTCATACAAAGCATAAAACACTTGTTGAATAAATGCATAAGTGAATAAATTGCTATATCCCCCCATGTCTATGTACAAGAATTACCAAAAGTAAAAGATAATTTTAGGGTTTTCAGAGGCACATGATACAATAAGATGTATCTTCTGAGTATTACTATTCCAAAAGAAAATATGAACACAAATAGAAAGCACACAATAGTAACATATACTTGCCTCCCACGTAAACTTAGTCTGGATACCAGTCTGGATACTGAGCAGGCAGAAAAGACTAAAAAGTCTCATTTTCCAGCTGCCATCACCATCAGCAAAGTGGTACCTCCCGCTATGCATTGTGGCACAAGAGAGAGTAACTACGGTAAAGAGAAAAAGTAACAGGGTCTAAAGTACTCAAAAATCTAACAATAGTAACCATACCTTCTAGGTCTCACTGTTTCATCTTCTATCAATGGTGCCTCCCCTTACCAATACTGCAGAATAAGACTAGTCTTATTCTAAACTACAGTCATTCAGGACAAACTGCTTTTGCCAAGTACCACCACACATACTGGTGTACTGTCAGGAAATGAGGTGAGCCAACAGGAAGGTAAATTAAACAATCTAGCAAGATCTGGGAGCTGTTCAGGCCCAGACACTTATAAAGATACAGAAAAATTCCCAAGAAAAAAGTCTGGTTTGAAGACATTACAAGCCTAGAAAAGTCATGTAAGCTTAAAAATCCATAGCAAATAATGACAGGTTAAAGGCTGATCAAAGTGTATGTACATAGAGGTAAAAATAACTAGGTACTGTGGTCACTTTCAATGACACTGAGCTACCAAAGTGAATCAGATGTGGTAATCTCTCAAACTGAAAAAGTGCAAAATGCTACAATCCAATGAACACAAAAGTAAGTTTCAACAGGGATCAGGAAGCAACAGAGACTTGAAACAAAGCAGTTACTAAACTACAGAAGACTGCAGCAGACCAAGGAGGCCAGGAGAGGCAGGGAAAAAGAATGGAGCGTTAAAAAGAAGAGACTGGAAGGAAAACAGAATGAAATCATTTCTAGTCCCAAGAACTAAAGTGGCTGGCTGGTACTAGTGAAAAGGGCTTAGCACTCAGTTAAGAGCACAGTGTATAAACTCTGACCATAGCCTTCTTTTGGAATGCAAGTGCCTGACTTAAGCTTTGAAGCAAAAGCATCTACTTCAAAGAAGGTTAACTTGAATAAACACGGGGTGGCCAGAGCAGTAGATAAAAAGCCAGGCAGCTCTCCACCATAAAAGTGTCTTTGTTTTACTAATCAAGAGCAGTTTTTAAGATAACAGACAGGAAAGATGGCAGGTTCTTCCTTTCCCCCCTTTTCTCTGCCTCTCTTCCTATGCCTTAATTTCCACTCTTTCGACTCAACCTCACCTATAAAGAATGAGGTCAGGAAACCAAGACCTCCTCCGTGCCAGTAAAAGCAGAAATCCAGGCCAGTGCTGATTTGCAGAGGAGTGCTCACCTCCCTCCCCACCCACCCACCGCACACTGCAACCTCACTATGACCCAAAAAGTGCTTAGTAATTTAGAGATCATATAGGTAATAAGCCATTCCCCCACCCCCACCCCAAAGTTTCTTGCTGAAGGATGTTTGAAATCAGAAGAATTCAACTGACAGAAGCAGCCACAATACTGGCTTAAAAGGAAATGTCTCTGAGAAACCCCTGGAGAGTGCCTAGCTTCCCACCCCCCCATCACCCCCCATACACACATTTTTAAGCCTTTAGCATTAATACCAACACAAACAACACAAAATGGTGGAGCACTAGAACATCTAGCACTAGAACATCTAGAACCATAACAGTTCCATAGATAAAGGTTTCTGCCAAGGGCTGACAGCAGGTGGCAGTATGTGTGACAGCACAAGCTGGGGCCTTGAGTGGGGACAGGAGTGAAGGAGCAGGACCAAGGTTCTCAGTTCAGGCAGGGCAGAATTCCGTCTCGGCCCTAACTGCATAGGTAGAGATGGTAAGAGCCACACGGGAAAGGAGATACGGGCTACCCGATCAGTGTACAGTGAGTACATCTAGCCATCTTTCCTTGGCCGTGGGGGCTGGCCCAGGTCAGACCTACCAGACTCTTTCCCAAAACTATTAAAGCTCTAAGAGATGGATGGTAATTGGTGCCAACTCACTTCCTAACACCCTGGAAAGCATATCCAAGTTTTCTCCTGCTGAGATTGATTCTTACGACTGGGTTACGCACAAGCGTCCCTTAATTGTGAGAGGTTCTACTATCCTGGTCTTTAATATTTCCCAATCTTGATGTTTTCTTTAAGCCAGAACCATTTGTGATGCTTATAAAAGCATCTCACCTGATTCAACATGTCTATAGCCAACTCTGTTGTTATGAAGAAACTGACATGCAGAGAACATACTTTTTCTAGAAGCTTATCTACAATCGGAACATCTCTGGCACCCCTCACATCCTTAAAATCCTTTGTCCAGGTGTCCTTCACCAGTATATCTGGACGCACAGGCTCTAAAGACTTGTTGCTATTCCACATCCTTCTTTCTCAGCTCCTCTGTAAGGCTAATTTCCTGTTTTCCCTACAGAGTGTCCTTCCTTTTATTTCCCTTTTCCCAGTCAAAATCTTTGCTGCAAATTAACCATCTCTCCTTTCCTGCTTCCTTGGTGTTTGGTATTTTCAGATCTAACCACTAGAACAAAACCATCTTAATTGGCACATCGTAGCAAAATTTTTCTGGGGCATGATTCAGGAACAACAGATGCTTTTCTGATAAAAACATGAACAAAGGTGATCTGTTTCTAAGACGGAGTATAAATACCACATGTGCTCCCATGAAGCCATTCATTTCTTTTTGAACAAAGGCTTTCAGTGAAAATTGGAAATCAAATTCGTATTTATTCCAGATGGTCCAAATCCATTATGGTAAATAAGCATGTATAAGCATGTACCTCCTATGAAGTATTTTCTTTATTTTACATATTATAATAAATACAATATGGTATATAATATAGAATATATAGTAGTTAATGTTTAATAATATAATATTTTATGTAGTTATGTATATTTCATAGAAAACAAAGCAGTATTATACACTTAAGAATTTAACTAAAGAGAAAAATTGTCACAAATTTGACAGGTAGAACTTATCAACCAGAGTGGAGGCCAATATAGCTCTTCACATATGAGAATTATAAAAAATTAACGCTGTTTCATTTCAAACTTATGAGAAGAACTGTTTATTTCTAATCTTTCTAATAACGACTCAACTTTAATTTCATGTATATGCAAGATCATATGAAAATACTACACTCAATTGACAAAAGGAAAATAACAAATCTTAATGAGGTTTATACCAAGATTTAATGCTCACACTTCCAGATTTACAAACATCAGCTGCTGTTTAGCCACAACTATTCTAGATTGCCCTAAACTGGTCCAGGCCATGTCCATCTAGTCCCAAAAAATGGTTTCTAAATAGGTGACGTTTCCCACCCTAGGGACACAGTGCAAAGTCTGGAGGGAGAGAATCTAGGGTATACAGTGAAGACATCTGCTGTAAGCAGAGATGACATACTACTGGGTCAAGGCTGCTACAGTCCAACACAACAACGCCCTGGACAACAATGATGGCACTGCCCTCAGGCGGCTGGGGGAAGCTCTGAGGAGGATGGGAGTTGGCCCACGCCCTGCCCACGCCCTGCTGGCTCCTACCTTGGATGCCTGAGGCGTGGAGATGACATGCACTGTGCTGGGTTTGACTCCATTAGCCTTGGGCCGTTTATAAAGAGCAAATCTGCTTTTCCTCCGTCCTCTGTCTCCATTAGGGAGAGCACCATTGTACCTACAGAGAAGAAATAATTCGGTAATTAGCAGAGCGATAGTCCAGTGGGTAGGGCGTTTGCCTTGCACGTGGCCGGCCCATGCGGGCCCAGGTTCAATCCCCCGGCATCCCATATGGTCCCCGAGCACCACCAGGAATAATTCCTGAGTGCAGAGCCAGGAGAAACCCCTGAGCATTGCCAGGTGTGACCCCAAAAAAAAAAATAGAATAAACTCAAGGAAGAACAGGGGAAAGGCAGGCAGGGTCCTAAAGAACTGCCCGTTCAATACCCCACAAAAGAAAAGGGCTGCAAAACAGACTTCAGCTGTAATGAAATTCAGATCACTTTCAGAAACTTAATTTAAGAGTGATGTACGGCGTAATTATAGGTTTCCTGCTCTATAAAGTCAGACTCTTCAAATCTTTTTGGAAAGAGACAGGGTATAAATAAGCAAATGAGAATTCTGCAGAGGCTGTATGAAGGCTGGCTCCATTCAGCAAACACCGTTCCTCTGGACCCCAGAGAAACGCCCAAGCGACCCGTTTAAATGCACTAGTCAGAGAGCTGCACACACTAACTACCCCCCATCTCTCGCTCAGACCACGCTAATGTCTCAGTATACTCATTGCTTAGAAAACCAAATTTAGTTACTTGAATTCTTAAAAGTTCTGGATCTTTCCCATTCCTGCTTGAAACCTCTCCTGCTGACAAAAAAAAAAAAAATCAAACATAAAATATAAATCTGCAAGAACTCTGCCCATTAAAAGCTCCCCACTCACCACAGCTCTAGTTCGCCTACAGTCAATAACTTGTCAACTGAAAAAGAGCTTGGGTCCCTAGCAGATTTCTTTACTAATACCTGAAGTGTAGCAGGTAATTTTTAAAAGCTGTGTTTAAAGGCATCACAGCCGTTCAGTGGGTGTTTCAATCTGATGATTTCCTAGATAGGACAGCCCCAAGCTCCCTCAGAAGACCAAAGCCAGGGCAGCCCACCCTCCCCACCTGTGGTCTGGCCTTGGCTGTGTCCCATCAAGCCCAGCAGAGCAGGGTTCCCAACTGCAAAGAGGGGTATGAGGCCCACCTGAGAACAACAGAAGGTAGAGCCAAAGGGCTTCCTGCCTGTGTTTGTTTTACAATTCAGTAGCTCCAGTAGGACACTGCATTTAAATCATCACCAGAAGTTATTGCTGCTGTGCTTTTAAATGCTCCATTTCCATCACAAAGAAATGGCAGGCACATAAAGATGACTCCAACTCTGCCAGCAGAGATCCCACATTTCAAGCTTGCCCTCCTTTTCTTCCTGCATCCAGATCAGAATCCTGTTCCCTTGAGCATACGGGAGCACTACTAGAGTGAGCGTGTCCGTGAGCAAACACTCATTACAGACTCGATTTGTTTTCAGTATCTGTTCCCTGTTACTTAAATCAAGATGAACATGCTGAGGTGGGAGAAATAGATGCGCATTAAGGAACGCTGGAACTATAAGCACTTCAGGGGATCATTTCCACCACTGTGACCTACAGCCCTGAGGACAGACGGAAGGAGGCTTCCTGTCCCCTCCTGAGTGCCCAGCTCTCTGCTGCCTGGCCATTTCCGGGAAACATTGCAGGCAGGCAGAAGGGGGCCCAGCAAGGCAGGCGCTTTTCAAGGATCCCCTCACAGCAACGCCCCTTCTTGGAAATCTAGACTTTACCTCCCCGTGCAACCCCAGCAGCACGTCTGAATGAGCAGGCCTCCACCCTCTCCGCCAACTAGAGTCCAAACTGCCTGCTAATATCCACATCCTGGGAAGCATAAAGCAGGGAAGGAGACAAACCTTCGGCCCTGTGGAGAGCTGCAGTGGCAGCAAAGCACAGGCACCAAGGTGGCCTGAGCACCGATACTGCAGGCTGTGCAAGTAATCCTGCAGCCTGCTTGTAGATGGCATGCTTTCCACCTCAAGATGAAATGGGAGGGGAAAAGTCCCACTGGAAGTTATGGTTAATGGGGGAGGGAGTTCAGGAGGAAACAAGTGTCTAATTAGGTTACGCTACACGGTCACTCATTCAGTATCTAATGCCAAGTACCGGAGATGTATTGACAAAAACCAGACTTCTCTGTCTTCGTAGAGCTCTCTGGTTGAAAGGAAAGACATAAAAACAAGTCTGATTTTAAAAAAAAAGCGCCACAAGATACAGCAGGAGCACAGAGTACTTAGAGGGACATGTTTGCCAAACCCTTGTGGAGGAGTCACTGTTTTGAAATAAATGGGCACAGAGGCAACAGAGTTCAAGGGCCAACAGTTCAGTACTTGGAGAGCATCAAGTACAAGGAGAGAGAAGCAACAGATAAGGAGAGTGAGAGCAGCAGGGAGCAGGGGCCGATACAGCAGGCGAACACCAAGCCAAGAGGAAGCCGGGCTTTTTACAGCAAAGGGCAGAGGAAGCTGGGCAGGATTTACGTGAAGGACAAAGAGTGGATAAAGGAATCAAGCGGGCAGCCCGGGAGGCTGGATCCAAAGCAGTCACGAGAATCAGACAGAAGAATGTCAACCTGGGTGGAGTGGGGTGGAGGGGGACAAAAGAGTGACCCCTCTAGAGATTTATCTACATCCCAGAATCTGTGCAGGTGACCACGTCTGGGGAAAATGGTCTGCGGATACCGTGAAGGTGAGATTATTCTGGATAGTTGGTGGGTCTTCATTTCCTTGGCAAAAGTGTCTGGCACTGGGGCAGAGAGGGGACAGACCCAAGTGAGATGCGGGGACCAGAGTGGAGACCACAGTTAGACCTTCGCTGACCATCTGGGGCCGCCAGCTGCAGGGAGTGGTAAGGATGGGTCCTCTCCCGGCACCTCAGGATAGAGAGGACCAGCCAAGACTTCCCTCCGAGTCAGGTGTGACGCTTTCAGAACTGAGGAAGATCGTCTGCTGTTGTAAGCCACAATCAGCATCGGTGGAAGTAACAAGGAAGTTGGAGGTTTTAAGCAAAACTTCAAAGTTGCTGACGGTGTCAGTGAACATGGGGATCACCTGGGAAGCTGACACAAACAAGGCAGGTCTCAGACTCCAGAATTCTGCCACAGGGCTCCGGGGTTGCATCTCTGAAAAGTTCCACAGTTCAGAAGCTGAGTTTTTTTTTCAAGGCAAAATTCAGTATTACTGAGCCACCTGCGTGGCTGCAGCAAATGACACAGCACAGACAGCAAAGGGAAGGTCGCACAGGAGTCCAGACGGCATTCTAGAGGAGCAGGAATTCGAGGGCACAAGTCCTTGTCCAGACAAAGGAGGAGGCCAGAGAAATCGCAGCTTGGGCGCCTTCATCACAGAGGCCACACAGTCACAGCCACGGAAGAAACAGTCCCTCCTCAGGCACAGGTACAGGGACCGGGACCAGAGAGGAGGAGGTATTGCCAAAGAGAAAAACCAAGTTCAACAGGGTGCATGACTTAAGAGGTCAAGAGTAAAAAGAAATGCGCCACCATGTCTTGGAAGAGACTTGGCCATCATGACCTCGCCCATCCTCACACGAGAAAACAAAGCCCCTGCCTCTACTCTCCTTCCTCCTCAAGAACAACTCTTCCCCCGCCTTTCACTCTCGGTGAAGTGCAGCTGATCAGGGGCGTGCACTCACCAGCCCCATCAAACCTTTCTAAAACCAGATAGAACAAAGCATGGCCACTTCAGACTGACTGTCTCAAGGGAGCCCTCCTCACCCCATCCCCAGCTATGCAGTAAGGAACAGGTGACCCAAGGGGGGGGGGGGGTCCGGTGAACTGTACCCAATTTTCCGACACCCCAAAATGCCAGACACCAGCTCTAAGAGAGCAGCCATCCAGACCCACTGGGTGCAGCCCAACCCAACCGTCCACTGCCCCCACTGAGTGACCTCCACAGTCACTGCATAAGGAGAATAACCCACCAAGAGCATAAACATCAGTGCAGAATCCTACAATAAATAATACTGTTGTTGCTGTTTCAAGCCCCTAGGTCTTGAGTATTGGTTACTGGGCTTCCTGGCTCCTCTGCTACCCTGAGGTAAATTCACGGCCAGCACTGTCCCAGCCTCCACGACACCACTCCTCCCTCTCATCTGACACCCTGTCTGCAGGGAAGGGCCAGTCTCTCCAGCACCAGGTGCAGTGGAGGTGAGGAAATCAAAGGCAGAGGGCAGATGCCAAAGCAGAGGGCAGGGAAAATCTCCAAACCAAATGGAGAGGAGAAATGGCTGACAACAGGCTAGAGCCCAGAGAGGTGAGATTCTGCTTACAATGGTAAAACACAACTACAGTTGCAGGAAAGATCAGAATGTTCCCCGGCCTGGCAAGCTTGAAGTTTACAGAAATGAGATTTCTCAGTGCTGCTGACACACCTCTTTCAGCAGCTAAACGGAGATTTTTTTTTATTCCAACCCACACTTAAACACATTTTCCCAAGCTACACCATTTGTCCAGCTACACATTAAAAATTTTCCTAAGACAAACAACACCTTATTTAGACAACAAGTGATAAAAAATAAGCATTCCCTATTGTAGGGCCAACAGTTGTATTTAACAGTAAAAAAATATTTGGAATCTGAAAAGGGCAATGAAAACTCTATGAAAAATCTCATCCCAAGGAAAAAAGGATCTACAGAGTCGACATCTTGATGCTACTTTAACAGTGTTGGCTGTGCACTGCTAGACACCAAGACACCTGCCAGGTTCCTTCTCCCACTGGGCAGATAAAAGGCGTGAACAGTGAAAGTGCACATACGCTCACACCATGCCTGGAAGGGAGCGGGCAAAAATCAGGCCTGGGGCACATATGTAAAAGTGTTCACTGTCACTCATGATTATGGAAATACAAATCAAAACAACAATGAGGTAGTATCTTCACCATCGAGAGTGGCACATCTCAAAAAAAGTCTGGAAACAGCCACTGTGGGAAGGGTTATGGGGAGAAAGGAATTTGGTGAGAATGCCCTCTGGTTCCGTCTCTATGGAAAGCATGCAGTGATCTGCACAGATAGCAGGAACAGAACCATCCAGCCACACCACTTTTTTTGGCATCTATCCCTAAAACACAAAATTGTTAACTTGAAAGGATATATGCACACCATGTTCATCGCTAACATTCAGTACAGGGGCTAAGATATGAAAACAACCCAAATGCCCACTTATGGACAGAAAGACTGTGGTATATGTACACAATGAAATACTCCACAGCTGTAACAAAGGAAATACCATACAATGTGATGTCCCTTAGGTGGGACTAGAAGATATTCTGCTGAATGAAGTCACTCAGAAGGAAAGGCACGGCTATAGAGTGATCTCTCTCATATGTGGCACTTACAAAGTACTTAAGAAGGCAGCAACAAAAGGCCAAAAGCCCACAACTACAGTCCACACAGCTGACAGGGAGGGGGTGTTGAGATCTTTGGGGAAGTAAGGGGGGGTTACAACTAGTGATGGGTGTGATATTAGAATTACATTAACAGTACTATAAATCACAGAATTTCAATCAGTTCGAAAAGAAGAAAACCAAATGTAGCATAGAAATGACCAAATAATCAAAAACAGACCTGGCTCAGTCTGATTCCAAATGGTTTTCTCTCTCTCTCTCTCTCTCTCTCTCTCTCTCTCTCTCTCTCTCTCTCTCTCTCTCTCTCTCTCTCTCTCTCTCCCTCTCCTTTCTCCCTCTCTCCCTCTCCTTTCTCCTCTCTCCCTCTCTTGCTCACTCACTCGCCCCTCATTCTCTCGCTCTCTCCCCCTGCACCATGGTTTGCTGAAAGGTTATCATGTATATCCCTCCACAAAACATCCCTTTAATGTACACAAAGCTGACCTTCTGGGACAGCATCCACATTAAGGGGAACCAAAACCTGGTCCCTTCACAGATGCCACATAGTGCTGGCACTGCCAGAACCCCCTTGCAGGCGGTCCTGCTCTCCCTCGAAGCCCATGTCTCTGTCACTGACACTATTCAATCACACACACCTACCGTGCTCATGGTGGTCTGTACATTGCAGATAAAAGGGAAGTGACACCAGCAACATGAGACTTGAGGTCGGGATCCAGAGCCCAACGAAGCCCCACGATGTCACACCTGTTGTGTGTCAGTGCACACAAGCTTGCCTTGGGAACAAATGAACCACTATGACAATGGGGAGGGAAAGGCCCACACACCCGGAGGACCTGAGCCCCGCATTCTGCTCTCCTCACTGCACCTCTCATCCGCAGCTGAACTTACCCGCCCAAATGAACTTTATCTAGAAAGCCTAGGGACCCCCTCATGTGTTTCCCTGTGCCTCAGAAATGCTGTCAGGGCTCGTAAAAATAAATAACAGGCTCTGACTTCTAGCCAGAGAACTATGGCGGCACTGTACAGGTCTCTCCCTGTTGTGGCAGCTTTTTAAATGTCACTTCATTTAGAAAACCTTTCCTGGGCTTCAAATGGGAATTCTCCACGGCCCTTTCTGATTAGAAATGGTCTCTGCTCCAAGGTACCAGGTAAGATCCACTGCACACAGGAAAATGAAGAAACACCCGAAACACGCCTTACAAAGGCCCTGGGGTGAGCCGGGAAGGAGGCTGGAGCTAAGGGTACGACAGAGCTCCAGCTCTCCGCACAGGTTCTCAGGTGGAGACTAGACACAAAGAGACACAGCTGCAAACCAACAAGACTTGTTGAAGGGAACCGGGAAGCCCTTGGCATCACTCTGCCCTTTCCTGCATTCAATTCCCTAGTGACTCTGGAGGAACAAATCGCCCAGCTGGCGGTTTCCCTCCCCACCCACCCTTTTCTTAATATGTATTTTGGGCCACACCCAACAGTGTGCTCAGGGTTTACTCCTAGCTCTGTGCGAGGATCACTCCTGATTGGGCTCTGGAGACCATATTTGATGCCAGGGATTGAACCAGGGTTTGCCGTGTGCAAGGCAAGCACCTTCCCACTGTACTATGATCCTATATCCCCAGTCTCCACCCCGGATGCTTCTTCTAACCAAACTGTATAAGAAAAAAAAATCACAAAGCAAATCGTATCTACCTAGACAGCAAAGAACTGTTTAGGATAAGTTTACTACTTCTTATCTAACGCTTGGTCATTCAATTCTTTGAAGTCTTTATCTTCCCTTTTTCATTTCAAATTGGTACTGCCACTGGATCACAGAAGACAGCAGTCTATACTGTATCAAGTCTTTGATTTTCTAGCACTAAAGGGGTCAACAGCAGGGCATTTCCCCTGAATCCCAGAAATCCTCAAAGTGTCAGAAACAGGGCAAGCTATTTCATGTTAACCCTTATAATGCCAAAGACTATTTTGCTATTGGCTCCAGTGGTCCAAAATATCTCTGCTTAAGTAGATGTTAAAATATAATCAGTGCCTTACATCAAATAATCTAGTTCCTCACATCCTTGATGAAAATTATTTTTTAAGTATTACAGAGCAGAAACGTTAAATTTCTAAAAGAGAAACTATTGCACAGAGCACAGAAAGGTGTATAAAGAAATGAATCTGATGTACAGTACAAGAGTTACATAATTCAAGAACAATCGAGTTTTCAGTATATTTTATTTTTTAAATAGTTTCATCTTCCACACCACACTCCTTTATGCAATTCACCACTTAATAATGTAAAAAAGAGTACACTGGTGTTGGCAGGATGTGGTGGAAAGGAAGTCCCATTACTGGTGGCAATGTCGTCTAGTTCAGCCCTATGGAAAACTGTGGAAATCCTCAAAAAAAGAACTTCCCTGTGATCCAATGATTCTATTTCTTGGCTAGTCCCCAAAACATTTAAAAGATATAGGCACACCCATGTTCATGGTAGCATTTAATACTATAGCCAGGATATAGTAACAACATACATGTTCAACAATGGATGAGCAGATAAAGAAGTTGTGGTATATATAATAGGAGAGAAGACTATGCAACACTGAAAGATGAGATCACAGTTTGCCACAACTTGGATGGAACTTAGGGTGTCACAGTAAGCAATATAAGTCTGAGGAAGAAGGACAAACACAGGATGATCTCACTTTTTTGTGGTATAGAGACAGACAAAACAGGGAATGGGTAGTATAGAACAATGACAAACCCTTGGCCTCAGGACAACCAATTAGTGTGAGGAAAGGTGAAAAGGAAGGGTAAGGTGGGCTAGAAGTGAAACATGGATAGTGGAGAGAATTCACGAGCAATTTGGTGGTGTGGAAGCGCATCAATATGATAAATGTTAACACTATGGTAATTGTGTTATTTAAACTAAAATGAATTTCTTTCTCACCAAGCAGATCTTTATATTCCTTTCTCATTACTCAACATTTGCTTACTTGGCATCACTTCACCTGAATTCAGAAAGTAAGGTGCACCAGCTCGACCCACTGGTGGGAACTGTAGGTCCCGAGTTCTTCACTATCTCCTGAGGCACACCCTTTACCAGGAAATCCAGGTAACTTCTTTCTTGGGCTTTGGGTTGGAGCTACAAGATTAGCTCCAGTCCACAGGCATTAACAAACACAAACAGCAGCTTGAAATGTGCCTGTCAGGAACAATTACCTGTAGGCACCTGAGTCATGGCCTTAAATAAATATATCCATGTCAACCTTCCAGAGAGGATGAAAGCCGCTTGAGAAGACCCTACAGAAAGAACCATCACAGTCAGCCCACGGGGCCTGAGGATTAGTGGTGTTCCCAGTTAATGAGTTGGGGGTCTGCTTGTTACATCACATTATCTGGTGGAGATTAAGTGACACTCTGTATTTCAAAAGAAATTAACTTGTGGGGCACAGTGGGGAGGATATTTGCAGCGACCTGTTTGATTCTGGCATCCCACATGGTCCCCGAGCACCGCCAGGAGTAATTCCTGAGTGCAAAGCCAGGAGTAAGCCCTGAGCATTGCCGGGTGTGACCACCAAAAAAGAACAAAAAAACAAAAAGAAATTAATTTGTTTCCTCAGTAACTGACACACCCTGGCCTAAAGTATGAATAATATTAACTGTATTTCACAGACAGAAAGACTTAAGATATAAAGGCCATGATTTCATTCAGAAATAAGTCCAAAAATGAGAGACAATTTCATGTTCCTTTCTAATTTGGTTACAAGTTAGAAAGGAACAAGTTTCAAGAAAATGGGACCATATTTTCATGCATACTTTTATTAGAGGGAGGTGAAATATCAAATTGTACATCTTATTTTTTGACTTTTCAATAAATCAGGTCATTTAAGAACTGTGATCTCTCAAATAAGCTACATAATCTACACACAAAGCTCTTAATCTCGAAAAATAAATTTTAGATAAAATTCTAGTTGTGTGACTAATTATTTGGCATGCCACTTATTCTTTTAAATCTACTGGCACGTAATTTCTATTCTCATTTGGCCTCTAAAAAGTGCCTAAAAGCAGCACTGGGAGAATCATTTCACATGTGTTATGTTACAGACATTTTAAATAAGAATTTACGGGACAAAGGCATCTGTCTACTGGGTCACCATTTGGGGAACTATCATGGTCAGAGAAAGCAACTGGCACTGGAATCTCTTCTTATCATAACTTACTATAACTACTCCTAACTCCTGAAATAATCACTTCTCGTTTCTTTTCCTTCTTTCAAATTTCATAGCATGCCTTTCTTCCTATTCCTTAAAAACACACACACACACACACACACACACACACACACACACACACACACACTCTAAGGTACACTTGCCTAATAGGTGTTTACTTAGAACTTTTAGAGTACGCACAGGAATTTTTTTTTAATTCTTAGTAAAACAGACACACCAAAAGCAAATAAATCCAACATTTGAGCATCACATGCCAAAGTCCTGACAAATGACTTACGGGGTATAAAATATAGATAATTGACATCATATGCAACAATTACATTTTCAAGCCAATCTGTAATAAAATACAGAAGTTTTTAAAACAACAATGACATAATTAGAGGGGGCAGTGATTCTATAGCAAATATAAATATTTCAATGAGTTAAAAAGTCATTTGTTGTTTTATACACCATGCCACATGGATTCAATCTCCCTTAATTTTCTTTAAAAGATGGTTTTCTATTTTTAAAAACTGAAGGTTATTTCAAAATATGGGAGCATTCTATGAATCTGCATTTGTACCAGCAGAAAAAGTAGGTGAATGTGTCAATTACAGATAGAGTTTCTGAGCCTCTCCATAGCAAATCATTTTGTAATTCCCAGCCCTTCAGTGCTACAGAAGCATTATTGAGAAGTTAATTTTGTTTAGAGCACTAACCACCCGCCACAACAGGAAAAAGAACCTCATATTCACCACAAACATTTATTAACTGATCAATTACCAAAAGCAACACATTATTTTTATATGGCTATTAGGAGGCCATCAACAGTCCTGTTAGTTTGAACACAGAGAGTTTGTCACCAAGAATCCAAAGACATCAGTGCTTTTCCTCTCTCAAAACTCCCCATTCATAAATTCTAAAAAATACATAAAAGAAGATTCTTTTGGGGGGTGTGGGGGTGCACCTGGTAGTACTTAAGAGACTACTCTTGGCTCTTGGCTCAGGAATGTCCCCGGAGGGTCTTCGGAAACCATCTATGATGTTGGTGATTGAACCAGTAACCGCCACTGGCAAAGCAAGCACTTTACCCCCTGAACTATTTCTCTGGTCCTACAAAAAGATGCTTCAAAAATATGTCTAGCCTCATTCAGAGAGCTATTTCACCTCAAATCCAGTCCTAGTCACTGTACAGATCTGCATTGTTTAAGAGGGGAGCCATGAGCCATGTGGGACTGTTTAAAGTTTAATTACAAGTAAATAAAATTTAGAATTCTATTTTTCACAGTAGCCACATTTTTTAGAGCTCTATAGCCACGTGAGCTACCAGGCTCAGAGGACAGGGAAACTTTCCAGCAACACAGCACGTTCCTCTGGACCATGATGGGATGGCAAGAAAGTGTGATCCAGGGGTACCTTCAAAGCCACAACACTGTCAACAGGAAGATCCTGAATCACGGCACAGTCCCGTACTCGGGATTTCTAAATTGGACAGCTCCTGCACACTGGGCTTCTGAAAGAGCTCCTCAGAGCAAAGCCAGGTTAGGAAAACTTCACTACTCTGCCTATGTTCTATCTGGCAATTAATAAGATGCCCTAGTGCGGTGAGGAAGAGTTTGCATGAGGTCAAAGTATCTTCTCAAGAGACACTGTGGAATTTGCAATGTAAAGTTATTGGCAGAGTAAAGTTCACTTGTAAAAACTCATTTCATGGGGCCTGGGGAGAGAGTGCAAGTGATAGAGCATGTGTCTAGAGATGCAAGGAAGGCCTTATGTTTAATCCCAGTACCAGGCCTCCCCACACCCCCACCAATACTGCCCCTATCTCCCACCCCAGCACCACTGGGCAAAGTCCTAGCAGTCTTGGAGCGCGAGCTGTCAGCCCACATACTGGGCCAAATAGGAATGGCCCCAATTCAGAAAGATAATTCTTTTTTATAAACAACTTATAAATGCAGACCTGAAAAGGCAATTTGATTAAGCTCTTTATCTATATCAGCTTGAAATCTGAAGAGCCAAGAATAAAACAGTATTTCCTTTGCATGATCATTTTAAAGTAAACCAATAAACACATTTATACTAAGAATAGGGAAGAAGGGCCAAGGGGTGACTCAGAGTCAAAAAGAGATTTGCACGTGTGAGGCTGCAAATTCAATCCCTGGTTCCATCCATCTGCACCAAGTGTGGTCCTGGAAGTTCCACTGTTTGGGGGTGCTCACACGTACCTAACCAGGCACGTGTGAGCACCGTGGTGGAAGATGTTCAAGCACCAAGGCCCAATGTGTGAATCCTGCAAACATATGTATAAGCCACAACTAAGGCATGCGGCCCCTGGAGAGCACTGCGACCAGAATGTGTGCAAACCCACGTGGAATGGGAGGTGCAGCAAGCATCGTAGCTAAGAGTGCGAGCACTACAACCACATGTGAGTGACTAGTCGTCACCATATCAAGGGGAAAGGGTGGCCAGAGCAAGAAGAAAAGGAAGTTTAATATGACTATCTTTACTAAGCACTGTTATGTTTTTACTGACCACTGTTACATAACCCATTGTTGTATTTTTTTACTAACCACTGTTTTACTAAGCACATGGTAAAGAACAACAAAAAAAAATCAGCATAAACAGATATTAATTATTAGAACAGAATATGAAATAGTACTGTTGGACTACTCTTTGTTTGAACTACCTTCTGTCTCCTCCTTGCCAGAACTGGGTTTTGTATTGCAAGTAAAGTGTTGTTTTTCTCTTTCCTGTCCTTTGCATATTCTTATGCTATTGACAGGAGTCTCCCCAGACATAGTCTCGAGTTCTCTAATATTGCAGTAAAGTGACTCCAATGTAAACTACATACCCTGCATTCAGCAGGCCCTAGATTTGATTCCTAGAACCACCGTAAAATAAAAAATTAAAAGCACATGTTTCTAATGGTAATAGTGTTTGCTCAATTTAAATCTAAAACAAAGCCCAGAAATAAAATCAACCTTCACAGAGAGTGAAGGGGATATAAATTAGTGTGCCGAATAACACTGCATGTGTCCAGCTGCTAAAAAGCTGCCTCCACAAACACCACTTTACCTTACCCAAGGCTTACTTGGGCTCTGTAAATCAACTCTAGTATTAGTTACTTCATAACTTGATTCTCAGCCTTGGCTCAAACAATAACATGATTTATTAAATGCTTACTTGACACTGTTCTAAGACTTTAATACGTATTAACTTATTTCATCTTACTCCTTTTTGGTTTTGGAGCCATGCCAGGAAGTGCCGAAGGTCACTCCCAATGGGGGCTCATGAGACCATTCGATGCTGGAAATCAAACCCAGGGATCAAACTCAGGCCTCCTGAACACAAAACATTCTTCCCGCCTCTAAGCTATCTCTCTGTCTCAGGTTGAAAATGAACTATCAAAAATTCTCACCCACTAAATGAAAAGCTGAGTTGCTGCTTAGCAACTTGTCCTTCATCACAGAGCTGACAAGTGGCATGCTGGGATGAAAATCCAAACGGTCTAACTTTAAACCCTGGCTGAAAAGCAGCTAGTCCCAATGGCTGAGGTCTTGCAAGCTTGCGCAACATGTTTAGCGAGTCCAGCCCCAAGAGAAACACAATACAATCTAGAATGTGCCTCTAAAACAGGTCTGTGTGCAGTAAGCAAGGATGGAACCTGGGAAAAGCTCAGTCTGGGGCAAAAAAAAAACAAGTGTTAAAACAGAGTTCACCACACAGAAAACCTTAGAGCAATGTGTTAGCTGGGAAATGAATTCAACTCACATGAGAGTCACAGGAGGAAGAAGGACCAGATTACGTGCAGGCCTTGTTATGTTAACCCACTACAGCTGCCCTCAGACTTTCCCAAAGATACTACCCAGGGTGGGCCAGAGCGACAGCACAGTGGGTAGGATGTTTGCCTTGTATGCAGCCAACCTGGGATCGATCCCCAGCATCCCATAGGGTCCCCGAGCACTGCCAGGAGTAATTTCTGAGTACAGAGCCAGGAGTAACCCCTGAGCATCACCGGATGTGGCCCAAAAAGATGCTACCCCGGTACTGAAGGATGTGGCTATTATGGGCTGGCAGTACCCAATTTACCTCCCCCTCATTTTTCACTTTTACTCCAGCTATAATGACGATTTAGCGTTTTAGCATTTCACAATGACAACTTAGCATCCAGAAAGCAGAAGCATTTAATCTCCCTGGGACTTTAGTCTTATCTATGAGACTCTATGTTTTCTCAGGATTTAGAGTTAAAAGAGCCTTGGGCATCACTTGATCCAATCTCTTTACTGTCTCCAGAAGTCAACTCTGCCACCTGCAACAGAAAGCCAGACAGCCAGCATGGGCCAGAGGAGGCCCAGCCCCATAGCTCAGCTCGGTTTAGTCTTCCTAGCCCAAAGTTAAACTGGCTGCTTCACCATGTCTGCCCGGTGTTTACATCAAGGCTCTTCAAGTACCCGAATTGAGTCTGCTCTCTTTCCTACTTGACAGCCTTTCAAATATTTAGAATCGAAGCAGTGAAAGGCCGTAAGATATTTTCCAAGTGCAGTGAACCCCTCTAAATATATGTGAGTAGATATTTAAACATTCTCATTCAAGTAAAGCACCTAGTCCCAGAACACATTAATAAATAATCCACTGTTCGATATGTGCCAGATACAAGCTAAGCCGAAAACAAGTACTTAAAAGTGGCCATCGAAAATGTTTAGAACGGGTTTAAAAAAAAACAACTACACATCAGGATAATAGAAAACAAAATCAATGACAAGATTATACTGGGTCAATCAACATGCATGGTGTTCGTTCAAACACATCTTCATCATTAGACTGTGTTAAATGCGCTTTACTCTGACTAGAAAGGGGAATGGTTTCCTTCAGGCTGATGTTCTGGCAGCTAACATAAGATCTAAATGCTAACCTCCAGACACAACTGACAGTTACATAGTACTTTTTGCCAGGGACATAATCCCCATAATATATTTTCTCCTTAAACTGTTCTGCTTTTGAAGAGATCAAAGCACTTTACCTTATTTGTCTTTACACTTGCTTGAGACGGTGGCAAGCATAATTAAAGAAGGCAAAGTTAGTAAAAGTCTTTTCTTAACAATATTGGTATTGTCTATCCTGTAGGTATTTAAAAAAAGACATCAGTTCATGGCTTCCAGGGGTCTATAGCAATCCACCAATCAGAATAAAGCCATGGGTCAGCAAGAGAGAGAGAGAGAGAGAGAGAGAGAGAGAGAGAGAGAGAGAGAGAGAGAGAAGAGAGAGAGAGAGAGAGAGAGAACTGTTAAGTTATCCCACCAGCACCAAGAAGGAAGAATGTTGGATACATGTCTTCCTTACATAACCAGAAAACACTAAATTTTCCTTAAAATTAAAAAGCTGGGCCTGGGATGTGGCTCAGCAATAGAGTACTGACTTTTTCATGCAAGAGGCTCTGGGTTCAATTCCCAGCACTGCCCAAACAACAATAACATTCAAAGTGAAACCAGGGGTCCAAGAGATGATACAGCAGATAAGGCGCTAGCCGACCTGGGTACAGCACCCCCCACACAGTCCTGCAAGCACTGCCAGGTATCACGATCCCTGAGTGCAGGGCCAGGAGTAAGCCTTGAGCATCACCAGGTGTCACACACACACACACACACACACACACACACACACACACACACACAGACACTTTGCATTATCTCAGGAAACTTGGGCTCTTAGACTGAAAAAGAGATAAAGAGATACAGGAAAAATTTTGTTAAAGGGAGATCTCCACAGACCTTATTTCTCACAGATTATTCACTTATTCACAGCAAAGGTACCAAAAAGTGATAGATCTGGGAGAGCATGTAAAAAAGGTAATTTAACACAATGACATGGCCTGGAGCGATAGCACTGCGGGTAGGGCATTTGCTTCATATGCGGCCAACCCGAAGTTTGATCCCCAGCATCCTATATGGTCCCCCGAGCACCGCCAGGAGTGATTGATTCCTGACTGCAGAGCCAGGAGGAACACCTGAGCATTGCTGGGTGTGATCCAAAAAACCAAAAAACCAAAAAAAAAAAAAAACAAAAACCCCATAATGACAAAAGATTCTTCCCTAATGGAATACACTTTCACTACGGGTTTTTTTTTCCCCCCTGATTTTTTATTAGGCACCAAGATTTACAATACTGTCCATGATAGGGTTTCGTGCATACATTCCAACACCACACCTGCCAGCAGAGTCTTACCCAGCCAACCCAAACAGCCCCATCCATGCTATGGTGCAGTGTGGCAGTTCTCAAGTGATACACCTTTCTTTTTTTGTAAGTAAAAATTGGGTTCCAATCTCCCAGTAAGCTGGAACCATGGTTCCACAGGGAGAGCCATTGGTAATGAGACATACCCTTAGCTTCGTCTCCCACTGCACTAGCATCCAGCAACCCCAGGTTCTTATACCTCTGCCCCCAATATACACACACACACACACACACACACACACACACACACACACACACACAGAGCTCCTGCAATAAAAGGACAAAGGAGGAAGCACACCCAGCACACGACACCGGCACAGAGAGGGGCAGTGTGAAGAGAATGTCAGCAGGGCAGAGTGTTCCTCATGTCTCCTGGAGATATGGGCTACAGCGCAATCTAACAGAGCCACATACTCTGGCACTGGACTCTCTGACTCATTCCTAGACTACTACAAGTCTGGTTTAAGTGTTTAATTTACATCACAGAAGAACCCAAATACACTATGGCTGAATATAAAGAGAAAGCCTTAAAAAGGATTTGAGCAAAAGACAAGTCCTGTCTTATCCCCTGCATGAGGGCTTCTGAGAATTGCACAAGCACCACCAGCAGGAGCTGAGGGCTCTCCTGAATCCTCCACCCTCTGGGCCCCACCTGAGTGAGCTACCACCTGTTTCCGCCTGCATTCATGGGGGGTGCCTCACTTTACCACAGCATCTGCTTGTCTCCACTTTTAGCCAGACTCCCCTCATCAATGCAGCACATTTGGTTTTTGGTTTTTTGTTTTTTTTTTTTTTTGCCTTTTTGGGTCACACCCGGCAATGCTCAGGGGCTACTCCTGGCTCTGCACTCAGGAATTACTCCTGGCGGTGCTCAGGGGACCATATGGGATGCTGGGGATCGAACCCAGGCCGGCAGAGGCCGGCCACGTGCAAGGCAAACGCCCTACCCGCTGGGCTATCCGCTCCAATGCAGCACATTTGATACCAAACATGAATTGCTGGGGGGGGGGGGAGGAGGCAGAGGAGAAGAGGGAGAGGGAGGGAGGGAGGGAAAGAAAGAGAGAGAGAGAGAGAGAGAGAGAGAAAGAGAGAGATATGCAGTGGGTGATACAGATGCAAACATGTGTCATAGTACTCTAAGACCAAGTCAGAGGTACCGATGGACCTGAGGGGACAAGGGGACAAGAGTAACCCAAACAAAAACTGGATATGCTGAGGCTGAAAGCGCAGGAGAACCAGAGCCAGGCAGGATGGAGCCTGCGAAGGCCCTTCCACGTGCAAACAGAATTCTTGCTCTCATGCAGTCACCAGCCCACACATGCAGGCATATCTGCACATCAACCCTAACAACTGCTTCCCGCTGCTCCCAGGTCTCTCCCCAGTAGCTTTATGGAAGGTAGACTGAAATGGGGGAAAGGTGACAAGTAAGCAGGAGATGACAAAGGTATTGGAAACCAAGAAGAGAACTATACTGGAAAAAAAATTTAAGAACACAGCATAGCTCCTTTAGCAGGGAGGAGCGTGGTGGGATAAGGGGCCAGCCAGGATGGATTTGCATGGCTGGTGGTGCCTATCATCCGGAAAGCCCATCTAGAGGAAGGGTCAGAGAAAGAGAAAAGAGAAACAAGGAATTTGGTGCTAAATCTCAAAGTCAAATGACTGAAAGAAACTGCCCTTCGCATGGAAGGGCATTAAATGTTAAACCTCGACCTGTCTGCTGCGGGCCACTGACTCACGGAATATTACTGTACCAAATGTGATATGAAGGCAAATCCACAATATCAAGGATGTGTGGACAGAATGCTGCCAAGTGATGACAAAGCCACATTCCAGTTTCCTTCCCAATCCACACAACAGAATTCTCTCCTACGCCAACATATTTCAAACATCCCCAACTCGATCGAAGTTGATAAAATGCTCGATAGAACAGGGTTCTATCACCAGGCAGGTAGTACTGAGACGGGAGGGGTGTTATAGCGCAGACTTTGGAACCACAAGTGTATTTTTCCAGATTCCAATGTCTGACAAATAGTTCAAAAAGGAAAACTCATAATGAAGAGGGAAAAAACCCTACACATTTCATTGTCTTTTTTTTCATTGTCAGAGGAAAAGAGAATTTTCATGTGCTAAATCATAACCTTTGGAGGTAAATTAGCAGCAAGACCTATTTTGCTATTGCTGTCAGTCACCAGATAAAATATTTTTAACAAGAAAAAAATCGCTTTCATTCTAGCTTTAAAAAAAGTTTAGCATTTTTAATTGACAAGTAACATTAGTTTCGGTGATCAACACGAGTCCATATTTGTATGTAGAACAAAGCAGTCACTGCAACCACTCCAGTTAATAACTGTCATCGTCCCTAATTAGAACGACTCTCTCAGGAACTTTTAGACATGCAAGAGGGTGTGATTAACTATACTCACATGCTGTACGTTGCAATCCCACAACATCCTCATTTATAATTAGATTTTTGGACTCTTTGACCCCACTCTCCAACTTTCAGCCCTTCCACTTACCAAAAACAAAAAAGTGGGGTGGGAGGGGAGAGCGAAATCTACGTTAACATTACACAGGGGAAGCGGCATCTGCACCATGTCATCCTATCCAATCTGGTGGTGGTGCAGCAAATCGGAACCTTAAGAAACAACCCATCCACCCACATTCACCTCTCCTTCCCTCTGTACACACACATGTGCTGTGTATGCCCTAAGTATAAACGACAGCCTCAGGGCTCCTTGCCAGTAAGACTAACATAGCAAGATGGTGCAAATCTTTGGAAAACATTTGGCAGTTTCTTGAAAAATTAAACATACACTTATCAGAGGACAGTTACTCCTCTCCTAAGTACCTAGCAAAGAGAACCTAAAACATATGTCTACCTAAAGATTGGCAAGCAAATAAATGTCTGCAATAAATTTGTTCACAATACTTGAAAATTTGAAATTACCTAAGTGTTCACCAACTGGTAAATGAACACTCACACAATGTAAATCATCTGCTATAAAAAGAGACAATGTCTGATACATACTGCAGCATGGATGAAGACTGAAGACACTGTTACATGAAATAGCGCTACATTTAAACTTTTTTAAGTTTAAATTTAAACTTTTAATTCAAATTTTTAAATTAAGTTTTAATTTAAACTTCTAAGTTTAAATTTAGGGAGCCGGAGCGATGGCCCAGCGGGTAGGGCATTTGCCTTGCACACGGCCGGCCTGTGCCGCCCAGGTTCGATCCCCGGCATCCCATGTGGTTCCCGAGCACCACCAGGAGTTAATTCCTGAGTGCAGAGCCAGGAGTAACCCCTGAGCATTGCCGGGTGTGACCCAAAAAAAAGCCAAATAAATAAATAAATAAATAAATAAATAAATTTAAACTGTTACATTTAAACTTTTTTTAAAAAAATAAAGCTTACGGCCGGAGCAATAGTCGAGCGGTAGGGAGTTCGATCTCCAGCATCCCATATGGTCCCCGAGCACGGCCAGGAGTAATTCCTGAGTGCAGAGCCAGTAGTAGCCCCTGAGCACGCCGCCGTGTGACCCAAGCAAAATAAATAAATAAATAAATAAATAAATAAATAAAGATAAAGCTTACAAAATTAAAGCAATAATGAGGTATCATTTCATGCCACAGAGACTGGCATACATCCAAAAGAGCAAGCACAACCAGTGTTGGCGTGGATGCAGGGCCAAAGGAACTCTCCTCCACTGTTAGTGGGAGAGCAAACTGGTCCAGCCCTTTTGGAAAACAATATGGATATTCCTCCACAAACTAGATATTGAGCTCCCATTTGACCCAGCAATACCACTCCTGGGACTATACACTGGAGACCCAAAAGCACACAGCAGAAACACTATCTGCACTTAGATATTCATCACAATAGATAGAATCTGGAAACAACCTGAATGCCCAAGAACAGAAACTGGCTAAAGAAACTTTGGTACACAGGGGGAGGGATTGGGGACTGGGTGGTGGCTGGGGGCCTGGTGGAGGGCAGGGTGCTGGAACACTGTGTGACCGAACCCCAAGCGTGAACAGCATTGTAAATGTATATCTCACGGTGGTTAATAAAATGAAAAAAAAAAAAAGAAAGAAACTTTGGTACATCTACACAATGGAATACTATACAGCTGTCAGGAAAGAAAAAGTCATGAAACTTACCTGTAAATCGATAGACATGGAAACTATCATGCTGAGTGAAATTAGTCACAAAGTAAAGATATAGAATGACTGCATTCATTAGTGGCATATAAATATATACTAGTGTTCTACTAATTGTGTGAAGAGTTTAACGTCACACTAGTACTGAGCACTGAATGTACACCAAGAGATTTACACGAAAATCCCTAAATGCCTGTAGGGCAAGCCACAATGTGGAAGGAGAGAGAGAGAGAGAGAGAGAGAGAAGAGAGAGAGAGAGAGAGAGAGAGAGAGAGAGAGAGAGAGAGAGAGAGAAGGAAGTGCCTGCTATAGAGATGGGTTGGGGGAAGGAATTTGGGACACTGGTGGAAGGATGGGTGCTGGAACAACATATGACTGAAACCAATCATGAATATCTTTGTAATTGTAAATCGCACAGTAGTATAATTTTTAAAAAATTAAAAATAAATAAATAATAAAGCTTACATACTAAGGTTCTAGTCATAGGAAATTTCTGACAAGACAAAGAAACAGAAAGATCAATTTTTGCCTACAGATGAACACACAGACAGAATTCACTACAAAATGGCACAGGAAACACAAAAGTGTTGGTGCGGGTGAAACTGTCCTGGAACTGCAGTGTAGTAAAGAACATATAAATGAACATATCAATTTACCATTGAACTGGATACTGTCATAGATACAGAGATATGAATAAAAACAGCATGGCACATAAGGCTGTGAAACAGAAATGTTACTGGCACCCGCTCGAGCAAATCGATGAATAACGGGATGTCAAGTGATCAAGTGACCAGAACAGCAAAGCATGAATTGCTGTTGCCTGAGAATGTCTTGAACTAAGCTACTCTG
This sequence comes from Cryptotis parvus, assembly GCA_021461705.1. Classification (NCBI taxonomy): domain Eukaryota; kingdom Metazoa; phylum Chordata; class Mammalia; order Eulipotyphla; family Soricidae; genus Cryptotis; species Cryptotis parvus. The sequence goes on along the minus strand of JAJIBD010025002.1, from coordinate 42,614 downwards.
AAGACTTAAAACCACAAGACAAGAAAGCTCTCCTTGTTGCAAAGGTGGAAACACAATGTAAAAGTTATAGATGGGAGTGGGAAGAGGGAGGAGGAAAGGAAGGCATTCCATGAAAGGAACAGATTTCTTGTTTCAGTATTACCCAAACTGAAAGAATATTTGTAAAATGTTTCCTGGAATCTAGGCCTTTATCAATGCCCTTTTCCACTGGGTCTTCTCCTTCTCTCCTCCCTCCTCATGGAAACTCTAGCAAGGAGTAAAGGTCGGTAGCAGAAATATTGTAATTGACAGCCTTATTTATTTCGGTCATTCAACAGCTAGCCACTGTCCCAGGCACTGTACCAAGTCCTGGGACCACAGGGCAAGACTGAGCAGGCATCCAGTGAGACAGAAAAAACAGCCAACAAAATTGGAAAGAGTCGGGTAACTGGAGATTTTGACAAGTGCTGTTCTATATTCACCACCACATCTCTGAGTTTTACATAAAAACAGAGTACTTCCAAACAGAACTGGGATCCCATCTCTACTCCCCACAGAGCTTTGGGTTGGGAACTCTACTTCACAGCTTTAAGAGATATGAGGATCAATTTTCACTAGTCGATTTGGGTGGAATTACAAGCAAACGTTACTCAATTCCTATGAAGGCACTTTGTTGATGTGGATTAAAGTCCGTGAATGGGATGATTTTAAGTGAGGGAGATTATAGACTAAATGGTCTGTGTGGGCATGATTAAGCCTATTGAAAGGGCTTAAGAGCAGAGCTAAGATTTCTTAAAAAGGAAAGCAGGGCATGTCTGTGGACAGCAGCATCCCCTGATGCCTGAGAGCTCCAGTGGGTCTTTCCTAACGGCTGCTCTATGTACCTGGGGTTGCCTAATCCATCCAACAATCACATGAGAGAATTCTCTGCAATAAGTCTTTTTTTTTTAAAAAAAAAAAAAGGAAATGTCATACCTGCTGAAGCTCAAAGGCCACTCATAGTTCTCGGGATTTATGCGTAGTGCTAGAATTCAAACCAGGTTCTTGGCCACAAGCATAGGAAAGGCAAGAGCCTTTACCTGTGTACTAGCTCTCCAGGCCCTCCTAATAAATCTGCTTTTTGGAGAAGGAAATTGGGGCCGCACCCAGCAGTGCTCACTCCTGCCTATGACTGAGACCGTATATGGTGCTTGGGACAGACTGGAATTGGCCACAAGAAAGGCAAGCAGCACCCATATCTCTGAATTATCTTTCCAGACCTAGACTGTGCGGTTTATAATTACCACTCTCGAATAAAAGGAACCAAGGCTCCTTGAAAAAGTGGTAGATCCCAGGGTGTGGCAGAAAAAACGGGAGTGAACCTGAAATCACTTACTGTGCCCACAGTAAAAAAAAAAGCACTGGTGAAAACACACAGTACGTGGGTAAGGACTCGGGAGCGGACCTGCTGCACTCCCAAGGGCTAGAGCAGGAACTAGTTAGATTTAAAAAAATAAAAAATAAAAAAGCAAGCCACTACATACTACTTTTTTTGGATTATAGCCCATTGAATAAATATTCCGAACTTTAAGTGTGAATAACAGTTGCAAAAATGCAGATGGAATTCTGATCTATAAATATAAAAAATGAAGGAAATATAAAATCATCATTAGGCAGATATTACAGTGACTGCAGCTAAGTTCTAGCAAAAGATGCTAATATCAATCAGGGAAACTTCAAGGAGAACATGAATACTAGTCTCAAAAGTGTGCTCCTCCATCAGGATGCATACCAATTACAGAGAGAAAATATGGTGACATTCCCCGAAAAATAGGCAGGTACAACCTTAACCTAGTGACCTAGACACTTTATCTTTGACGACTCCACACTAAGTGTGACAGAGCAGAGCATACTCCTTCTATGAGCTCCTCTTGACACAAGCACACAGCCTCCATCCAATCAGGAGACCATGCAACCCAAACTGAGAGGCAATAGACAAAGCAACTGACCAGAATTCAGCTTGGTTGGGACCAGGGGACGTGGCTCACAGCTAGAGCCGTCAAGTCAAGAGCTGGGAGCCCCTGCGCTGCCCCATGTGCAAAGTGCAGTCCAGGTGGGCACTGCTTCTTGGGTGTGTGGACTCCTGCACACTGCAACCAAGAAGAGTGGGCAAGCACCTCAACCAAGTCCGTACCATCCGTCATCACAACATCGACAATGAGGAAGAGAAGGGAAGGAAAAAGGGGATTTTTTTTTAATAAAAAGAAAAAAATTTTAAATGAAATGGGTCATGAAAGACTGAAGAACTCTTAGGGCCTTTACAGGTGACTAAGGGAGATAATGACAGTTAATGCACTGTGAGATCCTGGAACAGAAAACATCTGATTAGAAAAAGAGCTGATGGAAGTCTTGGAAACAGAAGTGCTAGTGTTTTGCTACTGCTAAAACCAGATTAGTGTTAGTGACCTTAGGGCAGCATTTCCAAGGTGAGGACCACTCCTGGGGGTGCTGGAATCATGAGGAGCCTCCCCCACCCATCCCCACCAGTTGCAGGGAGAGAAGTGGTCTGTTCAAAGAAGGTAGGTTCCCAGGGACACACTTTAATTTATTTTTCTGAAAGGAAGGCTGTAAACTGGTAAGTTTGAGAAGACATGCAGGATCAAGAATGCACATGAGCTACCATTTTCAAAATTCTTATTATATTAACATTATTCAAAATAGAAAGCAAAAAATGTAAAAGCTAGAGTTAAATAAATCTAAGTCCAACCCAACTTTGTGTGTGTGAAGCAAGGAACGTTTTATTGAACCGAACTGCTTAGAAAGATGTGAGAGAACTGAGCTCCACAGATACCGAAGTTGTTGAAAATCTGGGGTACGCAGGGCTTTTCTGGCTGAAAACCCGACCTCCTCGGAGTCAGGACAGTGTGGGCTCCCCACACTTCCAGGAGCCCGGCCACATCCCACCACTGCCACCATGAAAGCTCATTGATCGGCCTTGTCCCAAAGGCTCATTAACAAATCTTGGGTGTCATCCTGTGCAGGGGCCATGCTAATCTTCTCTGTATCATTCCACTTTTAGTATATGTGCTGCCAAAGCAAGCACATAAACAAATCTTGGAAAAAGATCAACTAGATGCAAAAATTCCTTGCCAATGTCCTGGCAGCAGCACTCATGCCACAAAGCCCCTGTCCTGTCTCCAAACGGAATGCCCAGGTAAATATTCGGGATGTTCTAGAGCGTGTGGCCACATTTACTGCTGCACTGTACCTACAAGCTCTACAACACTGACATCCCAGTAGGACCACACCAGATTAGATGGGATGGAATTAAGAAGTCAACCAATTCTCCACTTTAAAAAAAAAAGAGGCTAAACTTACAACTGCTTAATAAACCTTCAGACAAAAACTTTTCAACAATTTTCAGCATTTTCTTCTTCTGAAATATATTCTGATCATATCATTAGCCATTTTGTGGTAAATGGCTGCTTATGTGTGTGCGCTCACTTTCCTGCACTATAAAAATACATTACACGTGGCCCTCTTAAGTGGTGGGGAAAATGGAGACAACTGTGGAGGGAAGGTGACAGTGGTGGTGGAATCAGTGATGGGATACTGGATGCTGCAACAAAGCACCCAACTTTGTAAGCAACGGTGTTTAAATAAAGTTGGCGGGGAAAAGATGTGAAAGGAGAGAGAAAGAGGGAAAAACGTGCTCAAGAGGACATTCTTCTCCAGAGTGGAAATAAGCAAGCAAAGAAACAGAGACAAGCAAGCAAGATATAGAAGAGCCTATTACAGCCCGGCTCATAGGAGCCACCCTGCAGCAGTCTTTTTCCAAGTCCAGCCCAGGTATGCTGATCCAGAGGCTCACAGACATTGGGCAGAGAGCTGCTAATGGCTCTCCCTGTGCCCAGTCGCTCACAAGGCACCAAGGAGGGATGGCAGGTTCTAGCCCTGGCCCGCCACCCCAGCAGAGCCTCGCAACAAGCCAGATGACCCTCCACTCCTTGAGGGCCGCCATTTTCCACATCCGGACTTCCCTCTCGGTCAGAACTCCACCCAGCAGAAGAGCCTATTACAGCCCGGCTCACATGGTCACAAGCAGCCACACGGTTCATCAATAAATGCTGGATTTAGAGGTGACTACAAGAGTGTGCCACCCGCACGGCAGAGCCTGGCAAGCCTCCCCGTGTCGTATTTGGTATGCCAAATACAAGTACAAATTATAGACCTCATTCCCATGACCTGATGGAATGGTTTGAGGTTCTTTATGTTCCTGGAGCAAGCAGATGCCCTTGGGCTCTACTAGCATGAGACAGGACATATGGAGATGTTACTGGTGCCGGCTCGAGCAAATTGATGATGAACGGGAAGACGGTGATACAGACAGTGATACTTCACAATGAGAAAAGCTTGAAAAGTACACTCAATCATTATTTAAGCTGCTAACTTATTCCAGGTACTTGTGAAGAAGGTCAAAACAATATAAATTCAAGTAGATATGGTCTGAGAAGAACACAGACGTGTCACAGACTAACAGGCTGAGGGGAGGCTAACACGAGACCACCATGGCAGGAGAGCTCCTGGATGGTCAAGCAGGAGTCCCATAGGTCTCATGTTGGCCTCCAAGTGCTCGTGGACCTCCAAGTGCTCCCTGGCCCAACTGATGACCAGGGAGCACTGGAGAGGGACAAAGAACAGTGTGGGAGACAGGTGAGACCTAGTAAGGACTCAAGTTTCCACCCTTGGTATAAGTCCGCATTGTCCTCAACAGTAAACATCAAAAAGGCAATTCTTGGTTAAAAAAAAAAATTATAAATATATTAGAAGATTTCTACTAGCCACAAAATATCCCATTATAACCCTTCTTCTATGAATAGGGTCCACAGAAATGACAATATGGCTGTTGAGATAGTTGAGGGGTAAGGATGCTTTTACCTTGCAAAGACCAACCTCAAGTGATCACTGCTGAGTGTGGCAAAAAGGAAATCAAGATGGGAGAAGAAAACTGATATAACAGAAAATATTTCATTTTCCTATCTCCAAAGGTTTCTGATGTCTAATATCTCTTGGCTGAGAAGCTCGAAGCTGAGAAAAATTACTTCTAAAAAATTTAATTCTTAACTCTGAAAACTAGCCTTTGGTGAGACACCTGATAATCACTGGCAAATAGCAGCAAATTCCTGGGGCAAGCCCTCAGGTCTCAAAATGAAGTGGGACACAAGCTTCTATTAGCCACAGCAGCATTCAAGACAGCATGTCTGTCCTAATAAGGCCACAGATTCATATTTATATAATATAGTTACTGCTAATTTAGTCAAAGAAAACCTGCATTTGTCTTAACTTGAAAGACTGAGATGTGGTAATGGAGAGTGATAACACCAGTTTAGTAGTGGGTGTACCATGAAATCACATAATTTTGAAGATACATGAAGCTGACCCCCTAAGACATAAAAGCTTTGTAAACTAATGTGTTCCTAATAAAACTGTTTCAATAATTAATAAAAAATGAGCAAAAAGTGGAAAAGTCAAACAGGGAACAAGTAGCAGTATCTGAAAGTCCCCTAAACCATGGCCACTGATTATTTCAGTGGTCACAAAAGGCTAGACAAGCTGGGGTCACAGTAGATCACTAATATCACTGCTTATCGTTCTCAAGAACAGGTAAAGGGCCGGAGCGATAGCCCAGCGGGTAGGGCCTTGCACGCGGCTGGCCTGTGCCGGCCCGGGTTCGATCCCCGGCATCCCATATGGTCCCCCCGAGCACCGCCAGGAGTAATTCCTGAGTGCAGAGCCAGGAGTAACCCCTGAGCATCGCCGGTGTGACCCAAAAAGCAAAAAAAAAAAAAGAAAAAAAGAAACAGGTAAAGACCGGAGCAACAGCGCACCACTGATGGTGAACTGGCTACCTCAACAAGCCCTGCTTTTTCTGAAGCTTTGCCAATGCCTTTGTATAATGCTACAAAGCATTTTTCTGTAATAAAATACTTCATTCAAATCCCTGAATAAGGGCCATGAAACAAAGCATCTCCTAAAAATTGTAAGGCAAGCTCCACCTCAAAAAAAAATCTTTGACAGACAAAAGAGGAACAGGTGTTTATTTGCTTAAACTGGTTGTTCCCACACAGGCTAGATTTGGTCATGCCTGTCCAAAATACCCATTTTTATTTCTTTTGGGCACTGTATTTAAAATACTGTTAATAGCAATGTTTCAAGCAGAGTGTCAATACACCACACCCAACACAGAATACAGGAAACCCTCCGCCTCTGGCTACAGATCCTATTTATTGCTCCCCGATTGCCTTAAGCAAACTCAATTCTATGGACCAACTCTGAGGGTCTATTATCATTGGCCACTGTTTATTCCCTTGATGTTTCTTTTATGCTCCATAGGAGAGAGACAAGTCTGTATTTGTCCTTCACTTTGCCTAATCCATGATGCAGTGTGTGTGTGTGTGTGTGTGTGGAGAGAGAGAGAGAGAAGAGAGGAGAGAGAGAGAGAGAGAGAGAGAGAGAGAGAGAGAGTTTCTTTTGCCCACAAAACTGTTCTTGCGCACTTGGGTTATTTGGGTTATTTTCAGATCTTGGCTATTGTACACAGTACTGAAATGTGCAAAGGAATACAGATATCTTTATAAATTGATGGTAGACATCAAGAATTGGAATTGTGGGGTCAGATGGAAATTCAGCTCTAAATCTTTTACAAGTCTCTATTCTGTTTCCATAGAGGTTGAACTAGGCAAGACCCCCAAAGCAGTGGACGAGGGTTCCTTTTTCCCACACCAACACTAGTTGTTTTTCATCTTTTTTGATGTATACGAATCTCACTGGTGTGAGGTGATACCTCATTCCTTGATAAGTGACAGAGAGCACTTCTGCATATACTATTGACCATCTAAAGCAATGGGTTTGGGGTAGATATCATCCCTTTGCCAGGTGTGTGGTAATTTCCTCCTGTTCAGTGAAGTGTCTATTTACTAAAATTATTCTTTCACAATGAAACCCATTTGTTTATTTCTGCTTGGATTATTTTTGTTTTTTGTTGTTTTTTTTTTGGGCGGTTATACCTGGCAATGTTCAGGGGTTAGTCCTGACTCTGCATTCAGGGATTACTCCTGGCGGTGCTCAGGGGACCATATAGGATGCTGGAGATTGAACCCCGGTCAGCTGCATAATAGGCAAAGGTCCTACCTTTGTACTATCACTCCGGTCCCTTGCTTGCTTTCTTAACCAAAGATATCAAGTCTCCAATGCTGCTTCTGAAATCAGTATCATGGAGAGCTCTGCCAAGTCTTCCTCAATGCATATTATGGAGTGACCTCTAAAAACAGAGGTGTTTAGTCCATTTTAAATTTACTTTTCTGTATGGTTGAAGACAGAAATCTAGATTTTTTTTTCTGCACACTGTTAACCTTTCTTCCCATTCCATAGATCTGACAGTACCACACAGTTTTTATTACTAGTTCTTTAACTTTTTGTTTGGAGGCCAAATTCAGCAGAGCTTGGGCGCTACTCCTGGCTCAGTGTTCCAGTTTTGCAAACCAATGGCACCTAGGGGATCATGTGGTGCCAGGAATTAAACCTGAGCCTCTTGCAATACAAAGCATGTGCCCCAGCCTGTTAAGTTAATCTCTTCAGTCCCTATTATTTTATAGTATAATTTAAAGTTGAGAGGGGGAAATCCCATCTTTATTATCCCCCAAGGATTGCTTTGGCTATTAGGGAAGTTTTATTAAGACATAAAAACTTTAGCAGTATGTGGTCCGTGCCCTTAAAAAAATGGCATGGAAAATTTTATGGGGACTGCATCAAACCTATATAGTGCTTTAAGTAGGGTGGCCTTTTTAACAATGTTTATCCTCCAATAGATGAAAAAGGAATGTGTCTCCACTTTGCTATCCTTTTCTTTTTTTGTAATTGTTGTTTTTTGGCTTTTTTGGGGGTCACCCTGCCAATACTCTGACTCTGTAGTCAGGAATTTCTACTGGTGGTGCTCAGGGAGATCATATGGGATGCCAGGGATCGCACCCAGTCGGCAGTATGCAAGACAAAATGCCTACCCTACCCACTGTACTATCTCTCCGGCCCCTTCATTGTGTCTTCTATTTCTTTTAACAGTGGCTTATAGTGTACTTATAGGTCTTTTCCCTCCTTTGCTGATTCCCAGATACTTGATTGGAAGGACATATCACAAGAGGGATTGCTTTGTTTCTGCTTTCGTTTTTCTCTCTAGATAAATGAAACAGATCTATGCACACTGATTTTTAGCCTGCCACCTTATTGTATAGGCTTATTGTTTCCAGGATTATTGTTGGTTGGGTTATTGGGGCTTTCTGTATATGTCATCAGCAAATAGTGACAATTTTGGAATCTTTCATGCCTAACTACTGTAGAAAGGACTTTTAATACATTGTTCCTAAACGCTGGTATAAGCAACAGACTTGGCCTGATTTAGACCCAGATTTCACCAGAGTATAGTGCTGTCAGAATGGCGCTCTACCAAAGTTTCATCCTCCCCATTTTGTTGAAAGATTTTCTTGTAAATGAGGGTAAGCCATATAGAATGCTTTCTCTTCATCTTTTAGTACTATGGCAACTGCTTTCTTTTTCTTTGTATTAATATGGCGTAGCATACTGACTTATGTACACTGAACTATCACTGCATTTCCTAGGATAAATTTAACTTGATACTTGATTATGATGCTTTTAATGTACTACTAAATTAGGTTAGCTGAATTTTTCTATCAAGGTAATACGCCTCATTGAAACTGTTTAGAATTCCTGTTCTTCCTGGAAGAGCCTAGTGATAGGAAGTGCTCTTTGAAGGTTTGGAAGAACTCACTAGTAAACCTGTGTGGGTCTGGGTTTCTGTTTAGGAAAAGTCTTTTGATTGCCATTTTGGATTTCAAGTTAGTAACTGTTCTATTCAGATACTCTGTTTCCTCCTAAGTCTATCTTAAAAGGTTATGTGATTTGGATACAGCAGGTAAGATGCTTTCCTTCCACGCAGCCAACCCATATTTAATCCCTCATATCTCATATGGCCCCTCAGAGCCCACCAGAAGTGATCCCTGAGCACAGAGACAGGAGAAACCACTAACCACCATGGGGTATGGCCCAAAACAAACAAAAAGTTCAAAGACTACAAAATTATTCAATTTCTCCTAGGTTCTACAATTTCATGGAACATAATTACAATATTCTTGGCTAATCTTGTGAGTTTCTGTTGTATCTAATTTTATTTCTCCCTTTTCATTTATGATCCAATTTGTTAATTTTTTCCTATCTAAATTTAGTTCAGTTTGTTGAAAATGTTTATTCCTTCAAAAAATCCAGTTTTGGTTTTCACTGACTTTTCTGTATTTTGTTGATTTTCACTCCAGGGTTTATTTTTTCCCCTCCTTCTGCTTAGTTGTGTTCCCTTTATTGTTCTTTTCCTAGTAACTTAAAATATGTAGTTAAGTTATTTATTTGATCCTTTTCTTGTTTCCTGGTGAATACTTAATATTCTCAAGAACTTCACTCTTGGGGCCGGAGCGATAGCCCAGTGGGTAGGGCGCTTGCCTTGCACGTGGCCGGCCGGGTTCGATCCAGGCATCCCATATGGTTCCCCAAGCACCGCCAGGAGTAATTCCTGAGTGCAGAGCCGGGAGTAACCCCTGAGTATTGCCAGGTGTGACCCAAAAAAAAGCGAGAGAGAGAAAGAAAGAAAGAGAGAGAGAGAGAGAGAGAGAGAGAGAGAGAGAGAGAGAGAGAGAGAGAGAGAGAAAGAAAGAAAGAAAGAAAGAAAGAAAGAAAGAAAGAAAGAAAGAAAGAAAGAAAGAAAGAAAGAAAGAAAGAAAGAAAGAAAGAAAGAAAGAAAGAAAGAAAGAAAGAAAGAAAGAAAGAAAGAAAGAAAGAAAGAAAGAAAGAAAAGAACTTCACTCTTAAACTATCTTTTGTTGTGTCCCATTATGTTCTGGTAATGCATATCTTCACAAGTATTTGTTTTCAGGTATATCTTTATTTCTTATATTATTTCTTATAATATTATTTATATTATTTCTTAATATTATTTCTTATAATATCTAAGGTCCTCTTGGATACACTAGTTGTTCAGCAGTAAGTTGTTTACTTTCCAAGTTTGAGTTTTTTCAAGCTGTCTATAATTAATTTCTACCTTCAAAGTACTGTGGCCTGAGAAAATGTTTGATGTGATTTCTATCCACTTGATTTTATGGACACCTGTTCTATATATGGTCTGTCTTGAAGAAGGTCCCTGTGCACTGGGGGAAAAATGAACTTGGCTTTTTTGGGACAGAGAGCTCAATATACATCTATAAGGCCCATTTATTCCTTTAAGGCAAATCTTTCTTTATTGTTTTTTTTTTTATTTAGCCATTGGGGGTTTGTGGAGGCAGCTGGAGGAAGGGGGTTGGAGATTAAAATCCCCTATTATAGTGTTGCTATATACTGTTCCTTACCTCTCTTAGCAGTCACTTTTATACATTTTGATGGTTCTTCATTTGGTTTATAATGTCCTTCCCTGTGTTTAATCTTATTTAATTTGAAGTCTATGTTGCGTGATATAAGCATGGCCATTCTGGCTTTTTTTTAGCTATTTAACTGAAACATTATTTTCTAGACTTTGAACCAGATTTAGTCATGACTTGTTCAGATGTGTTTCTTGCAAGCAGCAAAAGGTTGATTCAGTTTTCTAAGCCATCCAGTCACTGTGTCTTTTGATTATTGAGTACACGACACTGGTATAAGTGACATAATTACGAGGAAGAAATTAATTGCCATCATTTTTTACGGATTATGGCTGTTAGGTTTGTCTTACCTTTTAGAAAAGACCATTAGTACTTTTTTGCAAAGGTAGTTTAATGGCCATGAACTGCTTCAGCTTCTGTTTGTTCATAAAGCTTTTGGACACTCTTTTGCAGCTGAATGATAAATTAAGTGGAAAAAGTATTCTTTCCGGAGACTCATAAAGAGTATCAGGTCACCCAACCTGTTTGCTGTGTTCAACCATGCTCTTCCGGTCCACTGTTTTATTTGATAGATGTACTATAAATCTTATAAGGGATTCCTTTACATGTAAGCTTTTTCTTTGATCTTGCTGAGATTTTAGATTCTATCTCTAACATGTGTCACTTTAATTGTAATGTGTCTTAAGAGTTCTTTTATTTGGGTTTATTTTGTTTGGAACTTCTCTTGAGCCCCTTGGGTCTAGGTATATGGCTCAATCTTCTTACAGTGAAAGTCCTCAGGTATAATTTCTTCAACCAACCAATAGTTCCTTACCATTCTCTTTCCTCTCCCTGGCTGTTTCCTATAATTTCCTCTTGAAATCATTACATAATTCAGTATCTTCATTTATTTTCACTTTTTTTTTTTTTTCTGTTCTTAATTGATGACTTCTTATATTATCTTTCAGTGCACTGATTCCATCTCTGGCTTCTGCCATTCTGCTGCGGGCTCTCCCAATGAGGTTTAGTTTACCTACCGTGACTTCTGATGTCAGCTGTCTCAAACCTTTAATACCTTCTGTTTCTTTGTTGAAGGTCTGCTCTATTGTTTCCCTTGAATTGTTACATGAATTTTCCTTCCCAGGGTCACTTTAAAGTCCTCACCTGGGAGTTTATATAGCTCCTGGGTACTTGGGGCTCTTCCTGGACTTTTCTCACATTAATTTGGATGAGTTCCTAGGCTTGCTCTTGCGTCTACTGCACTGTGACAACTATGGCTGAGGGTACGTTCCTGTTCACCAATTCCACACAGCACCTGTGGGACTGGATCTGTGCTGCATTCAGCCTTTGCTGCAGTTCTACAGTGCAGACCTGTGCTGTTTCCCGAAGTTCAGTTTTTGGTGCCTCTCCCTGCTCCTGTTGGCCCCAACCTTGAATTTGAGTATCTGCACACCTCAGAACCAGCCGTTTGTATTTCTCAGATCAAACCTCTTCTGAGTGAGCCTGAATGAATGCTCCGCCCCGCTCATACACACACATTTCTAAAGCAAGAGCACCACGGCACAGGCTAAACTCTAAAAATTCTATTCTACATTTAATTTTCCAGATCTCTGCACATACAAGACAGAATGCCTGAAGAGTGTTGGTCATGTTGTTTTTTCAATGAAATGATCACTTCATCTTAAACCGATTAAGAGAAGTGACACTTTTATTTCCTCCAAGGGAATCTGCTATTCCAGTCGGGTGGTCCCTTCTGCCACTGGCTTTTTAGGTTCAACCAACGCAGATAAGATTTTCTTCTATTTCCAAGGTAACTCTCTCTTTCACTGACAGGTCAACTAAACAAAGTACAAGGGGCAAAAGACATATAAAAAACACTTGATGGCTGGGTCAACTTCCATATGATCTGCCAGCAAATTCACCCAGTTCCATGCATATTCTCTCTCTCTCTCTATGTCTCTCTCTCTCCCCCCTCTCCCTCTCTCTCTCCTCCCTCTCCCCCAACTATTGTGGAACTCCTGACAGAAAGACAACACCTCTTTCCCCCCATGCAACTGTGCAATACATACCAATGCTTCTTGCTTTTGCCATCAATTTTTCTTCCAGTTGTTGGACCAAAGGCATATTTGGGGGAGTGGAATACCTATGTCCTTGGCATCAGTTCAAACTAAAAACAATATTTGAATATTTGTCACTTGTCTTCCTGTTGTTCATCAATTTGTTCGAGCAGGCGCCGGTAATGTCTCTATTCATTGGGAATGATGTCCATTTTGTTGCTGTTTTTTGGCATATCGAATACACCACGGGTAGCTTGCCAGACTCTGCCATGGTTCTGGGTTCATGGGGGGTGGGGGGGGGCAGCCTTTGAATAGTCTTTTTTCCTGCTGTCATTCCAGAAGCAAAACTGACCAACTCCTAAAGTGGCTTAGTGAGCTCATTAAGGACTGGGCTATGCCTGTGTATAATCCTTCAAAATAACGGTCTTGGCTTAGAAACTTATAGATATAATTTTTTTTTTTTTTTTTGCTTTTTGGGTCACACCCGGCAATGCTCAGGGGTTTCTCCTGGCTCTGCACTCAGGAATTACTCCTGGCGGTGCTCGGGGACCATATGGGATGCCGGGGATCGAACCTGGCCAGCATGGGCCGGCCGGCTGCAAGGCAAACGCCCCTACCCGCTGGGCTATCGCCCGCCCCTATAGATATGATTTTTTAAATAATTTACTTTTAAAGTTTTACTTAAGATTAATGTGCTTTTCTCTTTAGACTTAACTGTAACAGTGAGAACAGAAATTAAAGAAGACCAAACCTCGTCAAACCCCACTCTAACAGGCAGCCCCCAAGTGTCTTTTCACACATCCTCCATTCCTACTCCCCCTTCCCTGGAACAACTACTTCTTCCCACCCTGGCCAACACCGGGAAAATGACTGGCTTGGAAAGGTCCCGTCATTCAGGTTCAGAGGTCCAAGAAGCAAGCAGGCTGGTAATTAAGGATCATGGGGCTTAGCTGCCAAGGCTACCTCCACCCAGCTGTCCTTGTAACCCCGCTGCCTCCTTGCTCAAAATCCCACCAGCTCCCTGTCAGCAGGGCCAGCTTGAAGCCCTTGTAACTTCCATCCTTTCCCACCACCTCCCCACAAGCTCATCAACTTGGTCAGCAGGAAAGAAGTGAGAGCCAGGCTGGGAAAAGGCACCTGAGAAAACAAACACACCAACAACACAGGGGGAAATAATTGTTTCAACATGAACTAAGCATTCCCACAACTGCATGTTGAGGGCTTCAAACAAGCTGAATGAATGAACAATAGACACTACCAGACTGACAGGTTACTGATAACTTGCTCCCTCTTTAAGTTCTGCCACAAATCAATAGCAACCTCATATAAATCAAATGTCACCATCCTTAACTTGGTGGAGCATATCTTTAAAGATGTGAATAGTCTACCAGCGTCCATCCCACTTCTCCAATAGCAAGACCAGACTCTTCCTTAAATCTGTCCAATAGGAGAGAGAAAAGAGATAAAGAACCTGCCATTTAGGCAGGCTATGGGAGGGGGTGAGGGAATTGGGGACAGTGGTGGTGGGAAATGGGCACTGGTGGAGGGCGGGTGCTGGAACACTATGTGACAGAAACCTCCAAACATGAACAACGTTGTAATTGTATATCTCACGGTGGTATAATAAAATGTTTAAATTTTAAAAAAATCTGTCCAATACGCTGTTTCCAAGGTTTCTGAAGTCAGAGCTTTACAAATATAAATCTGGGAAACATTCTTGGTTAAGCAGCTGCTATTTCAGTCCTTTCCTATGCTTAATGTAGAGTTAGTACAGGAAATAAAAACACTATGATTTTTTTTTAACTCTGCAAGACAAAAAGATCCATAGAACTCCCTGAGCTGGGTGATCTGGTTAATAAGCTACAAGGACTTCCCCAAAAAAGAAAGCTCAAATTCTAGAAAATGTCCTTTTCTAACTCAAAGGAAGACCTACAATTCCAAATCTTAGGTGCTTTGTGTCAAACAAAATCTATGGAAAAGTATACTAGGGGGCTCAGTACCTTTTTGCTAACTACATGTAGGATTTTTCAGACTACTCCTGAAGTTACTTTTATGTCCTCTTGGAAAAATGATTACTCTAAACAAAACCAGCCAGTTCTTGAAGAAAGCAATCTTCTGACCGTGATGCTCAGGTGAGCATATAAAATCAGATTCCTGCAGCCCCAGGAGAGCCAGCAAGGGGAGAAGTCAGAGGGAGGGCAGGCAGGGCACGTGGGTGGCCCACTGCTCATTGTGCCAGCTCCCAGAGTCAACCGCGAGCACAGGGTGCCTCCTCCAGCAGGGGCCTGCGCGAAGGCGCCAGCCACAGGGTAGCTGGTACACACAGCATCTGGGAGCCTCTGGCCCTAGGTCAGGAAAGCCAGGCTGGCGGGCAGGAATTGCAGCCAAGAGCAGTTCAACAGGTCCTTTTGCCTTGACAGTAATGGTGGGCTGAGTAAGATTTCTGTGAGAATGACCCAGCATGGATCTTACTGGCCTTCCAACACTTCTTCAATGATGTGGGTGGGGGTGGGGGGTATTTAACCCCCCTAAATAATATCAGGAACTGAACTACAGACAGTTTAGAACCTAAACTCAATCAACTTCAAGTCTGAACCTACGATCTTGTTCATTGACTGAGGACAGAGACAGGACTGCACATGAATATGATGTTTTTCTCTCCGGGTTTTGTTTGAAACTGATGCAACTGTTTGGCTTTTCATAGCCACTCCCCACCACCATGGCGCTCCACAATACTTCTGGCAGTACTCTGGAGCTGAACTGGAGTCTCCCCTCACAAGCAAAACAAATGCTCAGCTCTGAGCTATCCCAAGGGCTTGGGATGTTTTTCTTACAGCAACCCAACTGCTGAAAGCCCTAAAAAAGAAGGAGAAAGGCACCAAGCAACTTGTTTGTTTTTTTTTTTGGGTCACACCCAGCAATGCTCAGGGGTTGACTCCTGGCTCTGCACACAGGAATTACTCCTGGCAGTGCTCGGGGAACGGTATGGGATGCCGGGGATCAAACAGGGTTGGTTGCATGCAAGGCACAAGCACGCCCCTACCCACTACACTATCACTCAAGCCCCCACACCAAGTCACTTAAGAAACAAAACAAAAGCACATGTGTGTGTACTCTTCAGCAGCAGAAGCTACGGTAAAGTTATTTAGATAGGTAACACTCTGGACCTGACAGGGAACCAGGGTCAGGGCATCCTCCAGGGACCCCGAAAATACAGCAGCCTGAGTTCCAACAGCCTGCAGCACTCTGGGTCACTTCAGTTCCCTCCTTGTCCCCTTGTCCCCTTTGTCCAAAGCTGAAAAGTCAATTTCTTTATGTGGCTCCTAAAGCTTTTTTTTTTCCTGTTATGGCCCTCTACACCAAAGGAAGGAATTTCTCTGACTTCAAGTGAGACAATCAATTACTCTGAGCCAGTCGAAGGAAGCCTCTAGGGAGAGGAGGGCTGTGAGATTCTTATGCTAATGAACACCCCTTTCAGACAGAGGTTAGATCCCATCTGGGGCTCCTGGGCCAAAAGCCCCCAACTCTGGATGCAAGCCATAAATAAAGAAGAACAGTTCTTTCAGCAGGCAATTCACTTTGTTATACTAAAACAGCCCCCCCCCCCCAAGCCTTCCCCAGGGCTGCAGAAGCAGACCCCAGTCTGTAGCAGCACCAAAAGGCCAGCATGCCCGAGGCACCTCTTCAAGAGTTTGCTGGAACAGAGGATAAATTCGGCAGTGGCAGGTTCCTTGCCACAGGACTCCTGTGGGTAGCTACCAAAGGGTAACTGCCAAAGAAATGATTTCAGTGTACATTCCTACAACCTGAAGATGAGGTAGGGAGGGAAAGAGGAAAAGAAGAAACCCGCTCAACTTTGGAGGGAGACCATTGGCAGCCATCCCATATAAATTCCACGCTTTATACATCAATTAAAAACACTTGGCATTCAGTAACTTACATCAGAGGAGCTAACAATTACCAGGGTCAGTGGGCTGAGGTAGTCTATTATTACTTTTATTCTTATTTATACAATAGGCCGTCCTCCGACTGAGCAGCCTGGAGAATGAGATATATTAAGGATGGCATCTCTAGTTTTGCTCTCTAGTCTCAATCCCCCTGGGCTGAAATACTGATTTGATCTTATTTTCAACAGCCTAATGCATTAAGAGAAACCACCAGTTTAAGAGGTTAAAAATATAATCTGGCAGTTAGCAGTGATGCTCCTAAATTACACATTCCCCAGAAGTAAATGTGTTTATTTTGTTGCCACACTATCTATCTAAATCTAGAGCCTCTGGATAGGACCAAAAAAAAAAATAAAAACAAACCCTCTGGGCCTCAAGCCCTGACTCTTCCCCTGAGAGGCCCTGGAAAACTCAAAACATGCAGCATCTAGAACATTTGGGGAGGAAAGGGGGGAGCCACACCCAGAAATCACTCCTGGCCATATGGGATACCGGGATTGAACCTGGAGTCGGCCTTGTGCAAGGCAAATGCCCTCCCCACTGTACTATCACTCCGGTCCCTCCAAAGAACTCCTGACCAACAGAAATGTCATCGCTGAAATCTTACCAAAGGAAATTACTTCCCGCCCTTACAGAGAGATTAAGTTACCTTTAAGACATGGCTTTTACTTTTTTAATGTTACTTAGAATAACATGTTTTAATGTTATTTGAAAATAACTTTCTGGAGATTATCCTTGGTCCCAATTTTCTATCTTCTAAACATACAGCATTGAGCTGGTGTGAGGTCAGTGGGCTGCAAGACGTGCTTTGAAGGCAAGAGGTTTGGGTTTGCCCCCTAGAACCACAAGGATCCCCTACACACAAACCACAAGTACGGCCTGAGCCCCTGAGTAAGCTGAGTGTGGCCCAAAAACAAAAAAAAAAAAAAAAAAGAAAAAGAAAAAAAATAAATATATATAGTGTTAGTCAATGGTTACTAAAGTTCACAAAGATCAACAAAGCAAGCACATCAAAGAAAGACTCAATTAGATTCAACATATTGTATCTAGAAAAGTCATAGACTATTAACTTGCCTACTTAATTATCAGTCAACTTAAACAACAACGGTCTGTAAGTATGCCACTGAGACCCTAACTTCTGTAGAATAAAGGCAAGATCTGAGGTCATGGGGTTGGGAGTTAGCTCGGTAGTCAAGGGCATGTGGGAAGTCTGAACCCTGGCCACAAGGGCCTGCCCCAGCACCCCTAGAGGTAACCTGGAGGCCCTGGCAGTATGGATATCCTTGGTCCCTAGCACTCAACTGAAAATCAACAGGAGTGGCCCCTAGGCTCCCTTAGCACTACTGAAGCCATTAACTATTCAACCTAATTACTGAGCAGAAGAAACAAGAGTTGCCGCTTTTGAAATATATTCTATCCGGCTGGCAATATAAGTCAGCAGTAGACCGCATGCTACTTGTCCAGGTTTGATCATCAGCACCACAAATATATGTAAATATATATTCTATCAGGAAAACAAAAGCTGTTTTCAATGTAATAAGTCACTATACACAGCCAGCACATTCCTAACAGAAAGTCGAACACTCTTGGAGAAATCTCACTTTAGACAGATCTTCAGCCATAAATATTCCACAAAATTTCAAGGTTACATATCTTATCATTTGCCCGAACACATTTATCATTTTGAGGAAGTATCTGCAATTTCAGAATCACCTTTTACTGAGAGCAGGTGCTCATAACACACAGAAAGTAATCTACGGGGCAAAAAAACAATCAAATACCATCAGACTGTCTGATCCCAAGAACCCAAATCAAATCCAAATGAACAAGGTCAATAAAGCCACTTTACAAAACTACAAATCACAGGGATTGAAGCTTACACCCAAAGATCTGTGCAGAAGAACACACACACACACACACACACACACACACACACACACACACACACACACACACACACACACACCACTTCCTGCTGGCAAGGAACAAGGCCAAGCATGCGCTCACAGAACCAGATTTGTTGCTTCACACTTAGAATACAGCTTTGGGCTTACAGAGGCACCGCAATGAGCAAGGACCTAATTCAGAATAATTTACCACCAAACTGCTTCCCAACATATGGGATTTTCTTAATATCACTACAGTTCCCTTTTTATTTGGTATAAATTCCATGAATAACCTGAATGTTAGACATTTCATTATCTATGATGTTCCTTAAAAGAACTAAAGTGGGAATGGAGAAAGGAGCTGAAAATTCATCTGAGACTTCTACAAACTCAAGGCAGGTGGGTAATTGGATTGGGGCAGGGGAAGGCGAAATGAAAGAAAACCCGGGAAGAAAGATCCTTTATGTTTGCTTCCCCGGCTCTACAAAACACTCGCCAGCAAAAAAGAAATACAGCGTAATGACAAGCTCTCTGGTTCACTCTGGTGATTTTTTTAAAGACAGAAAAGGAAAATATAAACTCAAGTTGGCTTCCAGAGTACTCCAGCTGTCTTGCTTCAAGTATATAACAAAAGTGGTACTCAATATAGTGTGATGGAGGAAAGTCAATAAACAGCGTGTGTGTCAAAAAAAATGTCAAAATTGGTCCAAGCATCGTGTGTGTGTGTGTGTGTGTTTGTATAAGTTTAAAGTTCTCTAAAACTTGGTTTTTTAGAAGGGACCTGGCAAGGAGACACAGGCAAACCCCGCCGGCACACAAGCCAGTTAAGAACCAGGAAAAGGCAATGAAACAGTATTTATCTATGAGCTTACAGTGAAAGGTAAGACAGAACAATTCAACTGAGTAAAAATAATTCATCACTGTCAAAATGTTTGGATTTGTTTCTTCTAGGGAGATTTTTAATACTACATGCTAAGATCATATAGAGCTGCGATCCAATGTTACTATCAATTTCAAACCTCAGTCCAGTCGAAATCAGCCTTACACCTTCACTGAGTGAAAAGTTTACAAGGCGATTTTCTAATAAAGTACCATCTCATTTCAGAGCCAGTCAGTTTTCAAATAAGCATCAGCTTATTTGTGCTAAAATACCTTGTAATATACAAATGCTTTTTGAAAAAATCAAAGAAACATAGATTCCTACTGAAAAAGGAAAATAACCCATTGTTGAAAACCAGAGCAAGAACACAGGAAGGAGAGAAGCCACCCATGTTGTAAATAAAACATTTCTGTTGCAGGGTAGTACTTCTCCATCCACTTTATACCTCTTCTCTACCTCCTACAAGTGCCAGGCAGCAAACAAGTGCAGGGACGGAGGGCAGGTGATGAAGGCTGGGCCGGCACTGAGCAGGAATTAGTTAGGTACAAGAAATCACTGCTCTGGTTGGGAGAAAAGAGGTGGAGTACACCTGGACACAGGTCTGTATATGACACCTGCCCTGAAATCCCAGGTGGACAGAATGCAGGAGGGTGAGGGGGAAAAGGTCCTAGAACACTTAATTGCCTCCAATTAAGGAAATGAGTTTTATTGGTCTTGCCAAGTGACAGCTGGGTAAAATATTGTCCTTTCCTCTAAGTCCTTTAGACATCTAAATACAAACTACTCCTTCAGCAATCTTTGGGAGCTCTCAAACAGCAGATATATTACGCTGTATTTCTCCTCTCAAATATCCCAATAGACCAGAGAGCAAGAGTACAGAAATGACTCTACAAATTCTACAAATTCCCTTAAAATATGCACGGGGGTGGGGAGGACAGAACAATAGCTAGTAGAGTGGGTCAAGTGTTTGTCTTGCACATGGCAGACTCAGGTTTAATCCTGGCATCCCATATGGTCCCCCAAGCACTACCAGGAGTGATTCTTGAGTGCAGAGCCAGAAGTAACCCAGAGCATCATCGGGAAGTTCTACAAAAAGCAAAATAATAAATAAAACAGAGTAAGTACAGGATGTGTTAGGTAACATATTACCACGTATCTGGATGGGGGGTGAGTATCGAGCTTACTTGATATAATTTCTGAAGCATTAAAACCAACTTATCTTAAACAAAAAGTTTGCCAGTGAATACTTTATAAAGCAGCCGGAGGGGCTGGAGAGTACAGGAGGCAAAGCACTTGTCCTGCACATGGGCGCCTGACACTGTACGTGGTCCTGAGCACCACCAGGCTTTACTCCTGAGCACAGAGCAGGACTAGACCGTGAGTATAACTGGATGTGCAAAGCCCCCAAACAGAAACAACACAAATACTCCAGAAAATGAAGCATAAAAATATCTTTGTGAATGAACAAAACTAGAATATGAATAAAACAAGAGCAACATTAGCATATGGGTAAAATTTTTTTGGCAAAATTTGTGTAAATATTCCTCATATCTCATCTTTTTTCAGAGGTTCCCAAACTTGTTTAGCTTGTTTTCTTCTAGTCTGGAAAAATAAAAAATAGCCATTCAGAACCTCCCACCCACCCCAGAAATGAATCCTCTTTGAGAGAATACACAAAAAGCACTCCCCAATGTCACCTGAGGCTACCCTGTCCCTCTGGATGGCTGAGGGAAGGGGTAGGTACTGGATCACTTTGGAAAACACTATTCTAAACTGATACCATATTGCCTGCATATAAATGCCCTGCCTTTCATTTTTCCCCATATACATATTTATCCAAGAAAGGGAAGCGAAGAAAGGAAGCTAAGCGTCTGGTGGAATGACTGGTGCAGATATTAGTTAGAGACTTGACAACATACCTTGGAACTGGTTTAACCCCAGGAGAAAGTGAGGTGAAATAAAAAGAGCCCGTGATTTATGGTAATGAACATGATGAGTATTCAAGTGGATGATCAAAAAGACTCACCTCAACCTAGCTTAAGGGGTCACAGAGAGCCCTTCTCTGGAGGGACTGGAGCACTACTGCCCCCTCTGAGCTGAAGGGACAAGAAAGGGAAAACAGGGGGAGCAGCCTCTGAGCCTTCCCTGAAGAAGGAGCAGGGCCAAAGGGAAGTGTATGCAGCCAAAGCCACAGTGTGGAGGGCTTCGCGGCTGTCACCATCCTACTGTCCATTCCCTGGCAAGCCAGTGCAGAGGCCAAACCAGCAGCAATTCTATTATTAACATCTATTACCACTTCAAAAAGACAGGATCCAGGTATGCACCATTAGGAGTCACAGGGCTCAGCTCTACATCAATGATCTAAGTAAGACATAGAAGCTGTGAGAGGCAGAATATGCATCAGCCATCCTTGGAGAGCCAGATTCAAATTCCCCAACTTTCAAATTCTTCACTGGCTCCAGTGCCCCTTGGACTCCAGTCACTCCGCATCTTCACTGCCCCATGGGGTATGGCCTCATGTCTTCTGAGGACTGCTGAGGGGTCTAGCACTTGGCATATGGCCAAGCCTCAGGACTCCTGCCAGCCTGTCACCCTTGACCAAGAACCCCAAGCACCCTGTGCATTCCCGCAGTCAAGTGCACTAAGGAGTCGAGAGAGAGCCCCACTAGGCACGCCTCACTTCCTACAGAAGGAGAAGCTCCTCCACTCAGCTGCTCCAGAAGAACAAAGCTTCTGGGGGTGAGGGAGGGCCCTTTGGCTAAGGAAGCCTGCAGGCTGGCTATGACAATTGAACCACAGCACTAAGGATAGGAGCAGGAGAGGAGAGTAATCACCAGGATAGGGTTTCTAACTAATAAAACTAAAACATGAGCTGTGAACTGGGGAAGAGGGGGGCACACAAGTCATTAAGAAGATGATTTATTTGTACCTTATCTTTCCCATCTGGAGAGAAAAGTGAATTGTGTTTGTGTGTGGTTTTTCTGCCCACTATGTAAAGCAGTCCTGCAGACAACAATTATCAGACAGCAATTCAATTGCAGGGCATTCCAGTGTGTGCAAACCACTCAAGTTTCGCCCCTGTGTAGTTTATTGCATTATCAGAACCTCCTGATCGAATTACTTCCCTGCAGCACTTCCAAGGATCTGCTTTTTTTTTTCTCCACATAACATCAAATGTTGCTTATCAAGACGCTATATTTGTCCTTTGGTGCCTGCCCTCTTGGCTGGTAGAAGGCCTGTTAAGAAGTCTTGCTTTTTCCCCAGAAACTGAGGCTCACCTGCACCCTCCCCATTCTCCGCAGCAGGACCCTGCCAGCAGGATGCTGCAGCCACACAGCTGGCGTAAAGCCAGCCTTCAGGAGAGCCTAAGTCAACAGTTTCATCAAAGTCTTAATGTTGGCATCTGGTCCAAGTTAACACTTTGAATAAGCAAATAAAAGGCACTTTTTTGTGGACTGCTGTTGGCCTATCCTTTCTGGTTTAGTGCTGTTCCTGGAAACAAGTATTAAGTAATTTTAGTGAGGAGATGGAGAGAAGCTGTGAAGGTCTCTTCCCTTGATCAATACTAACAGGAAGATCAAAAGACAGGAGGGGGATCACACGCTGAGCATTCAGGCAAACACAGACCTTTACTCAGGAAGAAAATGTCTGAACATCCCTCTCCACACTGTAAACAAAAGGCAAATGAGCCTAAAGGGTCACAGTGTCAGGGGCAAGGAGATGACTGTTCCAGGGAACATGCCACAGGCTACTATGCCCCGAGAGCTTCTTCTAGGGAAGGAAGGATCACTAACGAACCAGATTTCAAACTAAAGAAACGAAGTTGGAATTACTTTTTGTTCATGAAAACCCGACCTCTTAGAAGTTCTTAATTCAGCCTTAATATATTCAAGTAAAGATAAGAACACAGATACAAAGATTGCTTTTTTTTTTCCTAAAGGGCATGTATTTGATCCTTTGAAAATATTCTAGGAATAAAATATATTAAATCAGAAAAACACATGTGTAGGCATTTTTGAAAGGAAAGGTATTAAGGACCGGAGATCAATGGATTGGATGGAGTGCACGCGCTGCATGCAGGAGCCCAGGGTTTGAGCCTCACCCCTTGCCAGCGTGCCAGGAGCAAATCCTGAGCCCCGAGCAGGTGTATTTCCACACCACCACTGCAGTTAACCAAAACAAAAGACCAAAAAGGAAGAAAAATCATCCAAAAAAGTAAGTTGCCAACATTTGTTGAATGCCAGTGGTAACTGAATTAATGAGTTAGGCTGTGTCATTATATTTAGTGAGCACACACAGTATGACATATTGGTTAAGAAAGAAAATAAATTAAACCAAAAAACTGGTTCAAACATAAGCAGGGTACATACAGGCTGTGAGCACACAAGAGGGAGCAGGCGTTAAGAACCAGTGGGCAGGGGTGCACCCTGGCCTGGGCTGGCATCCAGTGACACTGGACAAGGATTGTGAATAGTCCCTCCCATGTGTAACAGTGATGGCACCATCCTTTGGGTCAGGAGTCAAAAGCCCACACAGACCTCGGGTCAGAGAAGCACAAGACACAAGATACTGGGACCTGAGGTGACCCATGCCCCAGGGCCCTGTGCCCTTCTCCCCAGGAATAATACAGTTAAAACCCTAGAGCCCTGAACACCACACTCCCGGGCACCCACCTAATACAAGAAGGCATGCTAACAATCCTCCAACCTCATGTCCTTTTCGGAGCACTTCAGCCTTTTAACCAAAGCACTGCAGGTCCCAAGTCTCCTCCTGCCCCACAAAGATCCAGGACACCTTTGCAACTTTGCGCAAAGGTCGCCTCCTCCAGGAACTCTTGCCCAATCTCCCAGCAATATGCGGGCCTCCAACTTTCACCCTGGGGAGAAAGCATCAAGCTTCAGAGAAACTGAGCTTGATCTTCAGATCAGGTCCTGCCACCCACAGAGTGAGCTGACAGGGAGCCTGGATTCCCAAACAATACAACTGAATTCCTGGGTCTGGCCCAGTAAAAGCCCTAAAAGAATCCAGCACATGGAGCCTCGATCCAGCAGCCCCACTGCTGTGTGGTTTGTTGCTAAGTTATCTGGCCTGCCCCTAGAGGCCCTTCCCTTGTGGGGGTTCCTAAATGCTAGATTGTCATCACCAAAACAGCAACCATAATAACATCACCTCAACACATGTAGAGTGGGTAATATTCAGCATCTATGCTTAGATAATACTGAATTTATAGAATAGACGAGAACCCATCATTTATGAAATATCTTCATATGAAATACACATGCCATACAATCATCTATAGAATTATATAAAAGCTATAGCTTGACAAAACACAGCCTTTGGAAACTTATTTCAATTTCTTTTGCACTTAGCTGATAAATTTTAGGAGGCTATTTTTCTTAAATATTTTATTATACCACTGTTTGATATACAATTACAAGATGATCATGTTTGAATTTTGGTTCTACAGTGTTCCAGCACCCATCCGTCCACCCCTGCCCATCTTCCATCACCAATGTCCCCACCTCTCTCCCCCCCCCCACACCAGCCTGCCTCCATGGCAGGTTCATTCTCTCTCTCTCTCTCTCTCTCTCTCTCTCTCTCTCTCTCTCTCTCTCTCTCTCTCTCTCTCTCTCTCTCTCTCTCTCTTTCACTTCCCTTTCTTACCCTCATCACTCATCTTTTGTAATATATTCTAGAACATGATTGGTTCCCGGGTCCAGACCATGAAAATGGCGGCTATTATGGTGACTGAGTCTCATCCGGCTGCTTCCGAGGCCCTACATAGGTGATGGGCCCTCTCCCCAAACCCATCTTGCCTCCTGGGAGCCTCATGGTCAGTTGAGCTAGGGGAGAGCCGCATGGCAGCTCTCTGAGTTTCCATCATGGCAGAGAGCCCTGAGGCAGTTTGTGGGCAGGACCACCAGGTCTCTGGGACAGGTCAGAGAGGGAATGGGGACCCCAGCTCCATCTCCAGGAACACCCGGTGTCTTCCTTCCGCCTCCAAGAGCCGCCTACCTCGGCTTGAACTCGGCTGCTCTGAGCTGGTCTTGAGATCAGTGTCTCTCTTGCATGTGTTCTGATGAGCTGTAGGGTCCAGACTGCGAAAATGGTGGCTATTAAGGAGGCTATTTTTTTTTTATGAAAGCTTTGGTCTCATGGTAACAAGAGTGTGTGGGTTTATGATACTGACGTACAGTTACTACACCTTCCCTCCACTAAGCGTGTCCAAGATGCGCCACCTCGGTCCCTGTGTCACCCGCGTCCGAGCTTCATGTTCCCACCTCTCCCCACAGCTCGTCTCTCAGTTTTGTAATTCAAACCCAGAGTTGTTATCATTTAATATTCTCTATTACCCGGTTTGGTTTCTCTGGACGCCACAGATGGGTGAGGTCATCCAGTCTTTGTCCTTCTCCCTCTGACTTATTTCCGGAATCTCTACATTTCCAATGCAAATGTCCTCATTTTATATGTTTCTTTCCCTCAGATTGAAGGGAAAATTTACAAAGTTACATTTCCTTCAGCTACTCAAGGAATCATTTTTCTCTTTGTATGGCCACGCGCCCAGTTTGAGACTCTGTGGATTCTCCTGCCTCCAGCTCATCGTCTCCACCCCAAAGGCTCTGCTGGGAGGCAGCTGGTAGCTGGTCTATGTCCTATTCTGCCTCTTCCCAGTCCTATTCCACCTGCTGCCTCCATATTCTTCCCACTTGCAGAGACTTGGTCACACCAGTGTGACTGGGACATGTACAGTACTTCAGAAACTGCACCTCTCTCCTATGGCTGGCACTCACATTCAGTTACAACCTAGTGAAGACGAGCTCTTCATTCTGTCCTTTCAGCACCCAACAGCAGTGCCGAATCCTGCTCTCCCTGTGCTTGCTTACAGGACAAATCTGTTCCTTCTATTGTTTCAGGCCGGATGGCCTGAAAAGTCTGAAATTCTGTGCCACGCATTAGCTGCCGTAGGCTAAAGCTGCTTGCCTTCCGGGCAAACCAGAACCACAGTTCCCAGCTAAGCCCTGTGCTCTCAATTTTAAAAGATAAAAGATTCATTAGGCAAAGAGCCTTGTGGATGACTTCTACTTGATCAAGTTATTCCATACATATTTTGTTAGCTCTGAGTTTCAAACAGTGCATTACTTAATGTTGGGAGTAACTCATCTGAAAGACTGAAACAGTGCTCATAAAAATCATCAATAATTGGAAGGCAACAAAAAAAAATTCATGAAATTCAGTGACATATTTCACTTGAGTCCGTGTAACAAGTCACGCCAAAGCTCAGGAACTTCAAGCAGCCTCTGACAATCACAACCCTTTCCTCTGGGCAGAGCTCTGTAGAAATCGCCTCTCTGTGCTCAATGACTTGTGGTCTTGGTCAACGGAAAGAGCTAAGACATGGTCCATCAGAAGTGCCGCATCAGTCAGGAGGGGAGTGGGCCGAGAGCTTCCTGTCATCTCTCACCTGCCTGAGCTTCTCTCTCCTGCTCGCTCCATTATGTTACATCACGGCGGTAACTTGACAGCTGCCTTCTGAGAGGATGTTTTGTATGTGAAGTCCGAGCCTCAAGTAGCTTCAGAATGTGACTCTGGAGACAGTCTTTAAAGAGCACAATTAGGGTTAAATTAGATGATACGTGTACATCTTAATCCAATATGACTGTCTCCTTACAGAAATAGAAAGGCTACCTTGGGCCAAATCAAGAGTCTTCTGTTAGCCAGGCAAAGAAGCCTCAGGAGAACACCAACACCATCCTGTACTTTGACCTTTCCAAGCGAAGAAAATCCATTTCTGTTTGTGTGAGGCTTGCTCTGCGCTACTGAATCATGATAACCCCAGCGGCCGAATGCAGAAGGTACAGACAAAACCACAGCACCCAAAATCACCCAGTGTCCCTGTCAGCATAAGCTTGCCAGAGAAAAGCACAAAACTTCGTCTGGATTCAAGCATAGGGAACTCGCCTTCTCTTGTGAGGCCCAGCGTGAACTCCCAGCTGCTGGCTAGATTTAGAGACAGCAGAGAAAGCATGTGGGGTGCAGTCAAAACCCTGTGCTCTCTTCACGCCACCTCCAAGGACAGGTAGGTAAGGAGCACCTCAACAATGGAGTCTTTGCATTTAATTCTTTCACTGGACAGTTTGAAGGCTCAAACAAGGGAATGGCTAGTCAGTGTAAACAGCCGTGGTATATGAAAACAATACTGTGAAGTACCAAGTGCAAACCAACAACTTTTCTGCACTACAGCTCTCTTAATATAAGGCCACAGAGCAAAAAGTTAGGCTCCTTTCTAAACTCTAGCCAAGAATATGTAATAACCAAAGCAGCCACATCACAATGGAATCACAAGTACAACTGAATCACAGCAAGGATCTGGTCCACAACACTCAGAATCTAGCACAAAGGACGCTCCTTAGGTTCCTGTGGTCCCAGTGTAGGAAAGGCCTTTCTCCTGGGGGAACAACCAGTCCACTGCTCCATAAAATCCTCCTAGATCATTCATCACAAGTTCTGTCTATAATGAAAGTGTCCTCAAATATGGGTAGCAAGAAGCAAAAAGTAGAGGGATGGAGGCAAAGAGGGAGGGAGGAAGAAGGGGCCCCGGTAATGCATAGTAACGGCAAAGAGCTGCTTTAAAACAACAGTCTAGAAGCCAAGCATGCAACTGCCTGCTCTCGTTGGACTCTGTTAAACCAGTCCTAATGAAAATGGAATTACAGAGCTTGAAATAATGATTCTTATCCTAAAAACAGATTCTGCATGAGCAGAGAAGCAGGGAGCTAAGCATTTGAGAGAGAAAAGCATTATGTGACGGCTGGAAATAAAACCTCAACAGAGAATGACTTGCAATAGTCTTAAACCTGCTGAAAATACCCCTGATGCATATTTATTAGGTTTGTCATCCAAGAGGCGCACACTGCATCACATTTCCAGCCATCATTAACAGGCACTAATGACCAGAGCCTTCCAATGCCACCATGCACACTGTGATGCAGCTCAGAGCAGCTGGTGGGACAGGAACAGATGGCTTGCTTCCCTTCCAGACAGAACTTTCTGCAGGTGACAAAATGACTGTTAGATGGCTGACCAAAAAAAAAAAAAAAGAAAGAAAAAGAAAAACAAACAGAAGTTGAAGCCAGAGTATCTGGTGTCAGAAGGCAATGTTTTGTATCACATTGAGTCTTTAGCTTGGGCCCCTGAGGGAGGTAAAACTGCCGACAAATCTGCAGCTGTGTGAAGACTCTACTGAGCCCCAAACACATGCTCGGGCACCCAGAAAATCTACCCTTCAGGGCGGACCCATGATGCTCCTGCAAAGGTAAACCCTGCCCTACTCTGGGGAACGTTGGGGGTGGACGTTGGGGGCCATGCTCTCTCGGATGACCTCGGGGAAGTGCAATAAGCCTTTTCCCGTGGAACACAAACCAGCAGGCTGGGCAGCAGCACGGTCGGGACAGGACCATGCGTCTAGGGATGCTACACGGATGCCTTTCTACTGGCGCACTTTTATTTTCCATTTGGTAAATTGTTTATTTCTTTGGCCTCCTTAAGCAACAGAACATTCAGAATCCTTAGGCTGTCAGAGCAGGAGACATTCAGGGTGGCTTACCCAGAAGGAAGTAAAGGATGAAAGCGGGCCAGCAGACACAGAAGACCTTCTCTTGGTAAAGATTTTTCCTCATGATTGCTGCTCTGCCCCCCGCCCCCGCCTACCACTTAGACCAGGATTTTCTTGCGGGGGCTCCACTCTACCCACATAATCATTCTCTCTGCCATGCCCCGCCTCAAGATTCCTTGCAGCACTCTCTGAGAAGAGACGTGTCACCAACTCTATGGCTCAGTGGCCACTGCCCACATATCCACACCAAATAAGTAGAGCAATGCCTATTTCATCTGCCACTAAACGGAGTCCTTACCTAGAACAGTATGTTTCCTAGAAACACTTCTGAGTAACTCAATGGTAGCGCGGCACCAGAATTCGGGACTGGGGCACATCTAGAGCTCAAAGAGGGCAGTAATGAAAACCTCGGCCCAAGATAGCTGGTGTCTATGCTCCCGTCCAGGCTCCAGCCTCCCACACCCTCCACTGCAACTCTTTGCGCTTTGCGGCTATGGCTTTCTCCACTCTAGTATCAAAGTTGAAAATCCTGCTCCCGCTACCAACACCGTTCAGATCAAGTCCAAAATCCTTGCAATCTGTTATAAGCCCTTCATGAACCGCACCTCTTCCCATCACACAATATTTCATCCCAACCATACTTTTTCTATCCACATGGGACTTTTCTCCCTCCCAGGAGATACTGTGAACCCTTCAGCTAGAGCACTGACTCCCTCACTTCCTCTGGCCCAGCCTCTTCTCATACTGGCAAGGGGCTAGGTGAGGAGCTTACACTCTATAAACTGCTTTCCAGCCCCCAACTAAGTGATAGGCTCCACATGCTGGGACCTCCCTGTCTCACAACCACACCACCAACCCCATCCAAGCACCGCATCTGGTACACATTGGGGGTGCAAATATTAGCAGGGGAAAAAAATGATCACTGTATCTGCAACGGCGGGTCACTAAGAAGCTGGACAAAAACAAGACCACAGTTTACCAGGGCACAGATGTGTCAGCTTGCCTCGCTGGATTCCAGGGGGCTGCGAGAGCAGACTCTGATAAATATTTGTTGAATGAATAAATTCATGGCTTGCCTGATACAACTCCACCCCTTTCTCTCACACTTGAGAAAACATATCAGAATGTAAGAAGGCGAAAAGTTATTAAAGGGACATCTTTGAATCCTTTGAAATATCCACACTTTATTGCTTGTCATAAATTATTGGCCAAGTACCTCAATGATCACATATGAGACAATGGTTGAGAATTGCTGATTTACAAAAGCTAAGAAATATGAAGCACTTTCTGCTCTTCTTATTTTATTTTCCAGAGGATGGAGGTGAGCGTGAAGTCAGTAAGAACTAATAACTGGGGTGTTCTTGTCTTGAGTTTTCCTCTGTGAGGAACATCTCTAACCTCTGGGGCGATGGCCTAAGCAGAACACCAGGTGAGCTTGCGGAGGCGCTGAGCTGGCTCTCCAGTACACTGGGTATTGCCCTGAAGCCACCCTCCAGGCTACACATACTCCACTGGCAAGCACTGAGCTGTCACCCCGTAGCTGCAGACCCTGAGACCCTTGAGCCCCACTAAGGGGAGGCCCTAAAAGAAATTTTTTTTTTTTTTTTTTTTTTTTTTTGGGTCACAACTGGCAATGCTCAGGGGTTTCTCCTGGCTCTGCACTCAGGAATTACTCCTGGCGGTGCTCGGGGGACCATATGGAATGCCGGGATCGAACCCAGGCCGGCACAGGCCAGCCGCATGCAAAACAAACGCCCTACCCGCTGGGCTATCCTCCGGCCCCAGAAATTACCAATAATACATATCAGTACACCCCAGGAGAAAAAGCTAACTAAATCGAAAGATACTTGAAAAGGGTGGGAGTAATAGTACAGCAGGTGCTTGCCTTTAGGTGGCGGCCAACTCAGATTTGATTCCAGCAACCCCTATGGACCCCTAAGCCCTGCCAGGAGTGATCCCTAAGTTAAGAACCAGAAGGAAGCCGTGAGCACTGGTATGACCAAAACAAACAAACAAACAAACAGAAGAACAAGATGCTGGAAGTTCCTTTGCAGTTCTATTTCTCCCACTCCAGTGAGGGGCCACCGAATGGCTGCTGCCATTATCCCAAAGCCATGCTAGGAAAAAGCGGCCACTTAACTTCAGGGAGCCCAAGCTACTGGCCTGAGAAAGCAACAGCAAAACTGCTGCCCCACTGTGCCCATACTGTGATCCTTAAAGTACAGCAACTGGGATATTTGGGGGGCTCTTTAGTCTTTTCATGGTGTGTATTTTACCTTCTGGGACTTGAATAAACCTGGTTTGTTTTAGTTTGCAGAGTAGCCCAAATACTGATCACAGGACAAAAAACAATGAAAACTTAAAAGTGCTAATGAAGGCTTCAGTCTTAATGTGTTAAAGAAACACATAAACCTAAGAGAGCAAGATGAGGAGCCCACCCAGTGAGCCACATCCTCCCAAGGAGGTGAAAGTGAGTAGAGGAAAATTCAGCAACTCATCCAGTCACACCAGGACCCCTAGAAGCCTACAGAATTAGATGCTCCAGAGCTTCAGCTCTCCCTACACACGGAGGGACAGCAAAGATGTTGTATTAAAGGAGAAAATAATTCAAAATCCTTTTAGTCTATAAAGGATATAATTATTTGATTTCCTTGTACCCAAATTAGCAAGGAAGACGCAGAAAGTGTTCAGTCTATTTTAAGGCTGGGGTAGTCAGGGCAAAGAGCCAAGGTTGAATCAGCAATGAGGTTCTAGAAACTGAGAACAGCTCCTTTAAAAATGTAAATAAAAAACAGAAACTCTTCAAGCAACAGTTCTCTCTTCTGACAAAAGGTTGCAGCATTCCAGAGAAAAGATAGGCAGGTACCCTGGCACATGAGCCTTCTGCAGACCTTGATCCTTTTCCATGAAAATACTCCCTTTTTTCAGTCATTCTGAAGAGGTTCTTAACTCTTTTTGTGTGCCAGTGATCCCTTTGGCAGCTTGGGAAACCCACTGAGGCCTGCTGAAAAAGCTCTTCTTAAATGCATTCAAAAAAGGCAAAGGATTACATATGAATTCAATTATTCCTAATTATCAAAAGAGTTGCATTAGTTAGTTCCCTGATGCAATGGTATTTATGCATTAAATAAGAACTCTAGTAGCAGGCCTTATTTGTTAGTCTATTCATGATTGAATAAAATGCTAGACTTCAGTTTAAGAGTACAGAAAAAAAACAAATGATGTCCCATACCCCACACACACACCCTCCCTCACCAAGTTTAAGTGCTTCCTGGAATCCATTTTTTGGACCCTGGTGTGATCCCTGCCACTGCTTGCTCTCCCAACACCTGGCAGGTATGGCCTTCAAATGTTTTAACGGGGTATTGTGCCAGAAAGACAGTACAGCAGGAAAGGCATTTGCCTTGCACAAAGCTGAGCCTGGTCTGATCCCTGGTACCATACATGGTCCGTGAGCTTTAGGAGTGATCCCTGCACACAGAAACAGCGGTAAGCAATAAACACAGCCAGTTGTGGCTCTAAGACCAAAAAAAATGAACAGTGAGATGGGGAGGGGTGAGAGAGGGGATATGTGGGTGGGAAGGGTGTTCAGAGACCAAAGAAAAATATCTGGTGAAGCATTAAATGAATATGAAACCTTGCAAAAATACCTAATCCACTGACTGGGAAAGGAGGGAGTAAGCAATGTTCTTCCAGACCCTCTGATGGATCATTAGTCAGCAAGAGCTACATGTTTCAAACTGAACCCAGAAGAAATAAACATCTACAGACACTGAAGTTCTGTCTGCCCAAAGGGGAGAAAGTGACCAGAACTAGTAACCCCTCCACTGGGAACAGGAACACACATCTCTGCCTTTGCTCCTTCCGGCTTCCTTCTCAATCCTTCCTCCTTCTCTTCTTCCTCTCCTTCCTTCTCTCCCCTGCCCTCCTTCCTTCCAACTCCCTCTTGTGTCCTCCCTTTTCTTCTCTCTTCTCTCCCTCTGACCTTCCCTTTCTTCTCTCCTTCTTTCTCTCCTTTCTCCTTTCTCTCCTTCCTTTCTTTCCCTATTTTCTTCTTCCTTCTCTTTCACTAATTCTTTTCCTTCTTTCCCTCCTTCCTTTCCAGACCCCCCACTTCCCATTTAAAAAAAAGTTGTACCATGAACCCTTAGGTCCCTGGCCCTGGTAAATTCTAGCATTCAATCATCTCTTCCTTAGGTAGACCACTTCAGCCCTATTTAATTTCAAAAACCTCATCCAATACCTTGCCTTTCTCAAACTTCAAGTGAAAATTCAAGCAAACTGCAATGTCCTCACTTACAACCCAACACCAAGGGAGTCAAACACCCAGGAATGTTGGGGGGTCTGTAAGACCCAGCAATTCTCTAAAGTGCAAGGGCTTGAAACAGGGTGCGTGAAAGACAAGCACCCTAACCCCAGAACTATCTCCTGGGCCCCAAACCATTATTATGTTTATCCAAAATCTCACAGAGATTCGAGAGCAGCAGCGCCCAGATCACAAAACCAGTGGGCAAGAAATGAAATTCTGATCACCTTCCTGCAGGCAGTCTCTACTGGCTACAGGGACCTGCCTCTCAAATCCTCTTGTACTTCCCCCAACTCTTAACATTTGGCGCATCTGAAATGAAAGCCAACTGACCAGATGGCTGTCTAGTCACTTTCTCTCCTCTCATTCTGTAAAGGGACTCCAAAGAGGTCTGGCTATGATACAATCACAGGTGGGGACCATGAAATTCCCACTAATCTACCCGGAAAGTGCTGACCCTACTAGAACCCTAACTAGTGGACAGGCCTCTTAATATCGTATAACATACCACACAAAACTAAGAGAACTGACCAGTACTTAGGATCACATCACATTGCAAATTTGAAACACAGATGCACATAGAGGTAGTTCCTTGCATATACCACTCACAAACATACAGAAGGCCTTCAAGCTACTCACCAGGATTTCTGTTATATTTTGCTGTAAAATTTAGAAAGAATTTTTAAAAAGATCAGCTACACAATAGTTTCTTCTTATTTTTTTTTAAGTCATGGCATTTTACAAAAACAAAACCTTCTGTTAATAGTGACACTGGGCATTTCTAGCTCTCAAGATTACTTTTATGGGGTGGGGAGGGAGTCTACTGAACCTCCTGGAGCAGTGTAATCAAACAGGCAAAGCTGATACAGTTATTTAAATGTTACTGCTGTCTGGCTCCAGTCCTGAGGGCAGGATGCACACTCTAAAAAGTGTCTCTGTCAAGTTCCTGACCTTCTATTTCCTCTGCATTCTTCAATGTGTTCAGTGTTGCCAGAGGGTCAAAAACCTGCTCTCACAAAAAAAAAAAAAAAAAAAAAAAAAAAGAGCCTAACTCCTCTCAAGCATTCACAAGCCAGACCAGCCTCCGCCTTGCAGTCTGACCTGAACTCACATTCCACTTGCACAGAGAGGCCTTCCCTGACCTCAGAGAGGGAGGGGGAGAAAATACCTGCCTAATGCACACTTGCCCAAAGTTCACCAACTTCAGGTTGCAACTGTTAACACCAAAAATCGTCATTTATTACTCATGGTTTGCTCTTTCTTTCTGTTGGTACCTTGCACTTCTCCCTACAAAGTTCTGCTTCGCTGCTGGACTCCTCAATGCCTAGACAGTGCTGGCACATAGCAGGTGCACAATGACAGCTGAGTGCCAGCCCCAAATACACACAGATGCCAACTATGTCAGAGCGGTGTCTCCTGGAAAAGGCATTATGAAAGGGCAGAGCACACGCACGCGGCAGTGCATTCACAGCGCCTACTTCAGAAAAGCCTGATACCCAGGCGATCCACAGCACAAATCCGTTTCTGGCCTTTGGAATGCCCTGTACTTGCAGCGATGAAAGCAAAAACCTCTCCAAACCCACTCATAACACTGCTTTTCCCAAACATCACAACCATGATTTCCACAAAAGGAAATAATGGAATTATTAATGGATTAGTAAATAATGGATTTAGTCTTGGCATAACTAAATCTTTTGCGTCAGGTTCACCATGTTAAACATACTTTGAAACCAGCCACACAAACAAAACCAAACTCCACAAACCGAGGCTGACTGAGGGTTACATAAGACAGAACAAGCTGTCATTCCTTTCCTCCTTCCAAAGAACCCAGACGTCTGTCTTTTTAAGAGCAATTACCATCCAGGTGAGGGAGGGAAAGGGCTTATCTCTTTAAACAGCTTCAAGATATGTGAATGACGTTTACAGTAACAGCCCATAGAGACTGTGGCAACAAAGTGAAGAGGTCAGGACAACTTTCAGCTGTGTCTCGAAGCTTCCTAAAAACATTATTTTTATGAAGTGTGTGTGTGTGTGTGTGTGTGTGTGTGTGTGTTTTCAGAATTCCCCGAGTTTTTCCAACCCCGTGACTCTGCTGATGTGTGTTAAGCCAACCATCAGCAACTAGGACGTTCTCAATACAGGTCTTTTTTTTTTTTTTTTTTAACAACGCTGTGGGACAAAAGCTCGGGTTCCAGGGACGACCCCTGGTCAGGAGACGGTGGGGAGGAGGGATTCTTTCTCCTTCAAATCTAAGCCCAAATCGCTCCTCCCGAGTTTCCCTGCACTTCCCCCTCCCCATTCACTCCCACTTTATCCAGCTTTAATCCGGCGAAGCCTCGCTCCCGGTAAACAATAGAAATGTCACGAAGAAACTCAGGAAGTGGATGAAGTCTCTAATTGCCGCCGTTTAACGCTTGTAGATAATTACTAGCTGCAAAAATGTGGTTTCCACCAGCGGCGCGGGCGCCCAGGCTGGCGAGCTCTCAGCGGCCCGGAGAGGCTCGGGGAGGCGGCAGAGCCCGGGTCGCAGACAGTTAGTTGCCGGCCCCGCACCCGCCCGCGCCGGTCACCATAACGATGGGCGAAGCGCTCCACGCCGCGGCCCCCGCACCCACCCAGCCGCCGAGACCGCCCAGCCCGCAGCGCGGCGCTCCCAGTGCCCCGGCCCAACACTCGCCGTCCGCGGGGGTCAGAGGACCCCGAGGCTCTCGGCTTTACGGAACACCTCGGGGGCGTCCTCGGCCCCCAGCGCAGCGCTCGTGACGGCGGCGCCTCTCCCACCCCCGGCCTCCGGCTAGGAGCGCGGGAGGAAGCGTTGAAGCTGACCCCGCGGGAGGGCCAAGCACTGAGACCCGGGGCGCTGCGCCTGCCGCACTCGGGG
Source organism: Cryptotis parvus (assembly GCA_021461705.1). Taxonomy (NCBI): domain Eukaryota; kingdom Metazoa; phylum Chordata; class Mammalia; order Eulipotyphla; family Soricidae; genus Cryptotis; species Cryptotis parvus. The sequence continues at coordinate 6,635 of JAJIBD010025002.1, read as the reverse complement.
TCATCCCAGTCCCCGCGGCGCCCCGGGATCGTCCGTCCCGCTCCGCCACTTCCTACGCCGCCATCCCCAGAGGGGACTGCGCAGCCCCGCGCGCCTGGGATTGGGGATCACTGGGGTGGGGAACCCCACTCTGTCGCCCGACGTCTCGGCCCCAGGGACCGCCGTTAGCGCCCCCCGATGTCTCCCAAAGAGCTCCCCGACTCTCCATACCCCCAGCCCTCCGCTGGCCCCGCTCGGGAAGGTCCGCGCTCAACGGCCACCCACTCCGGGAGCGCTAACCACCTCCTCCCAAAGCTCCCCGGAACCGGGCTTCCCCGGACTCACCCGAGTACCACCAGCTCCCCGTATTTCACCGGCTCCTTATTGGGGGAGCTGTGCTCCTCCTGGCCGGGGGAAAACATGGAGCCCCGCTCGGCCGCCGCCGCCTCCGCCGCGATCCCCGCCGAGTCCGCGCCGCCGCTACAATCCCATCCCGAGAAGGGGTGAGCGCGCCGGGGAAGGGCACGGCGGCGAAGGGGCGCGAGGCGGCCAGTCCCGTGGCTGCTCCGTCGTGACCGTGCGGCGGCCCCCCCACGGGGCTCCCGAGAGCTCCGCGAGGCGCCGCGACCGCCCCGGAGCCGGACTCGGCAACAAATGCGACCCGGGCAGCAGCGGAGGGGGACCTGGCGGCGCCGAGCGCCAACGCCGCCGCCGCCGAAGCCCCGCGGGAGAGCGGAGGGAGGGAGCGAGCGCGCCGAGAGGGCGCGGGGCAGCGCGGGAGGGGGCGCGGCCGGGCGCTGGACGCGGGCAGGTGGAGCCGCCGGACCTCCGCGCGCCGCGCCGCAGCCAGGGGCCCCCGCCGCCCCCGCCCCGGCGCGTGGGGCCGCCCGCGCCCACCCCCGCCCCCCCGCGGGTCCGCGGCGGCTCGGCCCCCGTGTTATGTAAACATAGAGTAAAAGGGAAAGGAACTTCTTAAAGGAGCAGCTCTATTTTTTTTTCTTTTTCAGTAATTCCCCTGCGCTCCTTCCTCCGAAGTTAGGACCCGGGTCCTCCTTCCCTCGCCGCCCACTTTCACGGCTGCGGGCAGCGGCGCCCTGATCCCGGAAGCGCCGCGGTCAGGTCCCCCCACCCCACCCTCCTAGTGTGGCTGAGATTTCCCGGGTTTACGTAGAGGTAAATAAAGAACTTCCTCTTGGGGCCGGAGCGCTTCCCCCGGCGTCTCGGTCGCGCCCGGCTTTCGGAGGTGTCGCACACCCGCCCCCACCCCACCCGGGGGCCTCGTCGAGTCTCCCAAAACCAAGCCCCTTCAGAGGTCATGGGACAGCTGCAAATTTGGGAAGGCTTTGCTCCTCGGTGCGGGTTAGGAGGGGGGCTGTGAAGGCACTTGGAAGCACCCCCGCCGTTGTACAGGATGTTACTGTTTCCCTCTCTGCACAGTACCGCATGAGTTTGGCTGTTTAGTATTTAATGATGCGTTGTTGTTTTTATTTTTAATCTATGCTTCGCTTTGTTTCATACCTTATCTCAATCCCGATGGAATTTAAAAGAAAAGCACCTGGGGGGATTTTTTTGAGAGACTAAAGTTCCCTTATTTCCATATTTGAGTCCAGCACTGATTGCTTTGTATACTTTTGCAAGCAGTAACTACTATAGCTTTAAAATACTTTAGAGTCTAAGAGATTGACAGCTGGTTTCCATCATGCAGGATTTTATTGTTTTACCATTTATTAAGCACTCATAACATGCTAGAAACTCTACATATTATTGCCAGCCGTTGCCTCTCAAGACTGTTAAATATTTAAAGAAATAAATACTGCAAAAGCTGCCTCATATATAAACACTGACTGGTTGGCTCTGACCTTAAGGGAAGGGTGGGGGGGCGGAGGGGGCGGAGGCTGGCAGTTACTGCATCTGTAACCTTCCCTTCCCCAGTTCATCAGCCCTGTGACACATTCTCTTATTACTATAGAAACATGATGCTTCAGAAAATTTTACTTCAGTTAGTTTTCCCCATTTCTTTAGCTGAAATTCCAAAATAGCTAGTCAGACCACTGGTAAATCACACATACACAGAGTAAACAACTTATTCCAGCTAAGAATAGAAAGTCTGTACTTCTACTCAACGCAGCTATTCTGCATAAGTTTCATATTGTCTATTTTTAACATGTTCTGTTACAGTTTTAACCAACAATCCTTCAGCGAAGTTGAATTCACTGTATGTTGGTGTGAGCTGATGCATTTCTGCTCCTTGCCGTCGTCCTCGGCTCCTGTAGGTCCTGCCTAGTCACTGCACTTCCTCACCATATGGATGTAGTACGGCCAGCAAACTTCTATGGAAATCATGCCCTGGGTAGCAGTGCCTCTTATTACAGTACCTGGCTCTGTCATCCTAACATCTCTAGTCTTGCTCTGAGGCTGCAACCGCTCTCTAGGCTACAATTACCTCCTCCCTTCTCTCCCTGGCATGCTGTGCTTTTGTGCATTGCATTACACTGTTCTGGCTCCATTTCCTCCTTGCTGTGCTCCGCATCTGCTCTTAGGAAGATGGAAACAAATATATTAACCTCCTACGAAGTTCCAAACACTAGGCTGAGAGTTTTCTATGCAACGCCCCAGTCTCTAAAGACTCTCTGTTTTTAGCTGCCTGCCCGCGGTGCCCCTAACTTCAAGGGGCTTATTTCTTTTTCTGCTCTCCCAGCATGTCTTTGGCATGTTTATAGTGCTTAAGCAGGTCTGTCTTTATCAGAATTACTTACCGGAAGTGTAGCTTTGAATGAGTTTTTGTATCCGTGAAGGCTCCTTTTACTCAAGGCTAAGGTACCAGTTTTGTGAATTGCTCTGAGAGATAAAAAATCCTCAGGCATGCCCAAAGGGGGCCAGGCATTGAGGAGGGGCCTTTGCCACTGCAGCCCTGTGAAGGCCAGATTAGTTTCTCAATTTTTTAAGCCTCCAATCCTAATTTTTAATGCTAAATCTCTCAACATTTAACTGTCAAAAATTCAGTTTTGTGGAATTTATTTTATTTTTTAACCCATCCATGAATTTACTGTGTTTTCTAGATTGGTCCTAAGTTCCCCAATTTTTTTTTCTGTGATTTCAAGGAAACTTGGGTGAGTGAAGGTAAAAGAACTGTTCCCAGGTGGGAGCAACGGTTGGTGCTGGTTAAGGGAGCAGAGTGATGAGACATAAACTTGATTTTCTTGGAGTCCTCAAGGCTTGTTTCTCTGCAGAAGTCAGGTTTGCACCTTTCTCTGGCCGTCCTTATGACTTTTCTGCTCACTGCTTGAGCCAACAAGAGCCCCCACTGTCGCCGATAATATTAGGAATCTCATTGTAACATGAATTTATATCATCTTGAGTGTAATTGTCTTAGTTAGGAGCTTCAGGCTGGTGGGACAATCTGGCTGTGCCATCTGCCAAACTCCTGCAAGACTGAATTCAGCTGACCTGCTAGCAGGGAGGGGCCTTCCCTCACCCTGCAGGCCGGCTATTCCATCCCACTGTCTTAAAGCACTCTCCCTGAGAGGACAAGAGGATGGCCCACCTCAGTATCCATCTTTTGGACTAACAAAGGCCATATGTTTACTACACAATAAAGCAATGTTAGGCTTTCTTTGGCTGTCTTCTCCTGTGATCACCTCCTTTTAAGTTAGAGTTACCTAATGAAAATAATAACTAGTAGAAAACTGTTTATATCTTAATCTTTTAAACTCAATCAAATATCTTCCATTATGTCTATGGTTTGGTTACTTTGATGCAGGTGGACCCCATGGGAGACTTATGTGAGGCCCAAAGGGGAGAGAGATGGTCGCTTTTTCCCCAGCCGCCTCTGCCACCCGGGACCACTGGGCAGGTTATGTCTGTGATGAGCCCCTACACAGTGTGAACCTGAGATCCACCAGCCCCACAAGGTGGCCTTAAAGCCACATCTGAAGCCCGCTTGATCTGGGAGTTGATCCCCACTACTGGGAGCCACGGACTCAGGCAGGAGGGAGGAATTGCTCTTTGCAGGAAAGGAAAGTCAGTCCTAGGACTTACCCAGAGTTTCCTCAGGGTTCTTGTCTTCCTCACAGAAAAAGAATTTTCAGGAGTCACTAGCAGTGAAGTAAAACAAGTTTTATTATGGAGATTTTAGGATGGGGAAGGAGGAGGAAAAGTGATAGAGAGTACACATCTCTAGAGGAGAGATGCCGGCTGCTCCAGAGGCTGAGAGCAAGCAAACCCCTACAGATTTCCAAAGGCGCTTTTACTCCTTTGAGTTGTTATGCTCTGGACTCTTCTGCTGGGCCATCAAAGTTGATGGAGTGTTAAGGGCTGTGCAGAAGGAGGTGGATCCAGCTTCCTCAGGGTCCACTGTTGGTTAATGGATCCTATCAAGTCTTCATTCCTGGTTCCAAAAGGTGATAGCCTAGTGGGAGACAGTTCATTGCCATGCAGGGCCTCCCTGTCTGCCTGCCTACATCAACTTTCCATTCTATTTTATATATTGGTGTTTGCTAAGACAAAAGCTGTCAGGGGAAAACACATCTAAAATATGATTTTATTTTTAAATGAAACATGAGATCACATTTTATTTTTAATCTATATTTTTGTTTTTCTTTGATGAGGAGAGAAATATGAGCTCTGAGAAAATAGAGAAACATGAAAAGTAAAAGAGATTTAAAATGCTTTTCACTTTTTCGATTCCATTCACAATTGTGCCACAGAAAATCAAATACCTAGGAATCAGCTTAACCAAGTGTGTAAAGGATCTATACAAAGAGAACTACAAGACACTGCTTCAAGAAATAAAGAGGACACGAGGAAATGGAAACACATTCCCTGCTCATGGATGGGGAGAATTAACATTGTTAAGATGGTAATACTCCCTAGAGCTTTGTACAGATTCAATGCGGTTCCTATAAGGATTCCCATGACATTCTTTAAAGAAATTGACCAAACACTTCTGAAATTCGTATGGAATAATAAGCCCCCACGGATAGCTAAAGCAATCCTGGGAAGAAGAAGATGGGAGGCATCACCTTTCCCAACCTCAAACTGTACTACAAAGCAGCAGTAATTAAAACAGCGTGGTACTGGAATAAAAACAGACCGGTGGACCTATGGAATAGAGTTGAGTATCCTGACACCCACCCTCAAAGACATGATCAGTTAATCTTTGATAAAGGTGCAAAGAGTCCAAACTGGAGTAAGGGAAAGCCTCTTCAACAAGTGGTGCTGGGAAAACTGGACAGCTACATGTAAAACAATGAATTTGGACCTGTGTCTAACACCTTGCACAAAAATCAGTTCAAAATGGATTAAAGATCTCAATGTCAGACCTGAATCCATAAAGTATGTTGAAGAAAATATAGGAAAAACCCTCCACGACATCGATGCTAAAGACATCTTCAAAGGTGAAACACCATTAACAAAGCAACTAGAAGAAAATATAAATATATGGGACTACATGAAACTGAAGAGCTTCTGCACCTCGAAAGAAACAGTGACCAAGATAGAAAGACAGTCGACAGAATGGGAAAGAATATTCACCCAATACCCATCTGATAAGGGGTTAATATCCAGGATATATCAGGCACTGGTACAGCTATATAAGAAAAAAAACACAGACCCCATTAGAAAATGGGGAGAGGAGATGAACAGAAACTTTGACAAGGAAGAAATCGGAATGGCCAAAAAGGCATGTGAAAAAATGCTCATCATCACTAATCATCAGAGAGATGCAAATCAAAACAACAATGAGATATCACCTCACACCACAGAGAATGGCCCATATCCAAAAGGGTAAAAGCAGCAAGTGCTGGCGTGGATGTGGGGAAAAGGGGACTCTCATCCATTGTTGGTGGGAATGTCGACTTGTACAACCTTTCTGGAAAACAATATGGACATTCCTCCAAAGACTAGAAATTGAGCTCCCCTTTGACCCAGCCATACCGCTCCTGGGAATATACCCTGGAAAGCCAAAAACGCACAGCGGAAACACAATCCGCACTTTTATTTTCATAGCAGCACTGTTCACAATAGCCAGAACCTGGAAACAACCAGTATGCCCGAGAACTGATGACTGGATAAAGAAACTTGTGGTACATCTACACAATGGAATACTATGCAGCTGTCAGAAAAAAATGAAGTTATGAAATTTTCCTATAAATGGATGGATATGGAAAGAATCATGTTGAGTGAAATTAGTCAGAAGGAAAGAGAGAGACATAGAATGACTGCATTTATTTGCATGACATAAATATACTAGGTGATCTTACCAAAAGTGGAAATTACCACAAGCGTGTGGGAGTCAGAGGTTGGTTTAGATAGAGAAGGGAACATGAGTGAATAAATGTCTAAAGTTCTGATACTAACATAGAACTGAGCATTAAATACAGACAAAAAATGCAAATGAGGGCTTCTAAGTGTGCGTAGTGCAACCCACAATGTGTGGGAGAAGGAGGAGAGAGAGAGGGAGAGGAGAGGGAGATAAAGAACCCGCCATTTAGGCGGGATGTGGAGGGGGAGGGAATTGGGGACATGGGTGGTGGCTGAGGGGCACTGGTGGAGGGCGGGTGCTGGAACACCATGTGACCGAAACCCCCAAGCGTGAACAACGTTGTAATTGTATATCTCACGGTGGTATAATAAAATGTTAAAAAAAAAATAGATAA